>JAAXCT010003448.1:0-34198 GCA_012490785.1 Eragrostis nindensis
TCTCTCGGTCATATTTTTAGAACAATGAAAACATACTGTTAGAACAACGGAACTGAACTGCTGGAACAATGAAATTGTACTGCTGGAACAATTAGTTTTTGGTGAACAATTTCGTTTTTTTCAAAGAACTTTTTTTTCCACAAGTGAATGAAAAATTTGAGTGGTTTTAGATCAAAATTCAATGGCTGAAAAAAGTGACTGAGAGATTAGCAAAATCTCAGTCACTTGAGAAGGAGACATTTCTTCTTCATTTTCTCAGTGTTTAACCTCTACCGCCTCACCGTTGGTTGATATGGAACCTCTCCCCTACAGCGCTGCTCGGTTTCCACTCCACTCCATGATTTTGGTTGTTGGATAGTATCGTCCGGTACACCTATAAAGTCATACTTCCTGCTGGAGTCTAATCCATCTGCTCCCTCGGGCTAAAATTATTGACGTTTAGACAGTTAACTTAAGGCCGGTTTGGCAGGGCTTCGGATTATTAGAAAACAGCTTTGCAGCACTGGATTCTGAAGCAAAATAGTTTTTCTAACTTATTTCAGATTATCTTTTTCAGATTATCTGTCAAACAGTTTATCTAGCTAGGCCGTTTGGCAAAACAGCGTATCCTGATTTTTTCTAAAATAGATTATGCATGTCAAATGATTGCAGTACCCTTAAAATTAAGCTCTAATTTGTCCACATCTTGTGTACCATATTGAAATAAAAATAAGTGTAAAAATAAATTAATATTAAGTAGATGACTACTAATAAGATCAAATTTGAACATTTTTTTAAAAAAATAATTTTGCAAAATATAGTCAAGTGTGGCTAGTTTTCGAAGATCTCTTCGCAATGATTGTAACGGTGTAATCGGTTCGCAATTCAAACGTTCCATTTGTAATCAATGGATTTTTTAGACCAACGTAAATGTGTTTGTCTAGGGGCCCCCCGTGGGTTAGCATCTGACGCATCGTCAGTAGAGAATCCGGAAGAAGCTCGTTTCTCCGGCTTCGCTCTGTCAGGCGTTTTGATGAGAAGCTGTTTTTGCAGGCGAGCGTTTGGCAATTGAGAGGCAGAAGCAGAAGCATTCAAAACTGAGCTAGACATCATATCCTCGCGGGCGTTTGCGGGATATTGCGGGCTTTTGCGGGTGATTGCGACGACGCCGCGATGCCCAGCAGATTATAGCGGCAGCTGCCCGCTATCCGCCGGCGAAGATGCGGGCCATCGCTACCGCCACTAGCACTTTTTTAGTGGGGCGGGCTAGCGGGCTTGCGGACAAGCCCGCACCACTTACAGACTGATCTAACGACATCTTTTCACCACCACAGTAAAAAAAAGTTTTTACAAAAGTACTATATCAGCTTTGTTATATGCTACTTCCCTCCATTTCGAATTACATGGCGTTTTTGACTTTTGAAAATCAGATCGCTCGTCTTATTCGGAAAATTTGTGCAATACCATTTATTTTGTTATGGTTTGTTTTATTATTAGAAATACTTTAAGAATAATTTATTTGTTTTATATTTGCATAAATTTTTGAATAAGACGAGCGGTCAAACGTGATCTCAAAAAGTCAAAAAACGTCATGTAATTTGAAATGGAGGTAGTAATGGAATTGTGACAAATCAAACCCTAATTGAGTAATCATGAGTTGTTTGCATGCTGGAAGGGATAGCTTACCAAAAAAAAAGCTGATTTTATTTGAACAAGCATATCAATGAGTCACAAAAATTCCAGTATAAAGTGAATTTGAAGAAATCAAAAGAACATTACAAATGAGTCAAACTATATATTGAGTTTTTAGAGGTCAAGGTCGGAACACTTTTTCCTATTATCTAAAAATATATTGTGTTTTACTTTAAATCAAAAATATTATAAATGAATAAAAGACACTATGAAGGCTAGGTATCTAGTATGTCACTTCATGATTATCAACTTAACTAAACCATGAAATCAAAAGATTTTATGGTTTGAATGTCATATTTCACACCATATTAATGAGTATTGCCGGTTTCGTTTTGCACAGTTACTTTTGATTAGAAAATATAGGAAGTGATATATTGCCCTACTTACTTATACCAACCAAACTCCACATACTTTTGTGATCCCCCCCCCCCCCCCCCCCCACCCAAAAAAAAAAAAAAAAAAAAACTCCACACACTTTTGTAGCAAGGCTAAACTGTCATTATTGTTTTCATTTGCTTGGCTCATCATCATCTGCATGTTATGCATCTATTACGAATGTATTCCGATGGGCGAAAAAAAATGTTATATGTCGTTCTCTAAGAGATTGTTAAGTGCTCTGCATCGGTACATTGCCTCGAAATCATTATTGAACTCCATAGAGTTATCACGAGTTACTGCAGATTATCAGAGAAAACATTGGTGCATTTGTGATTTCTTTCCTTCATTGGGTAACCCAATCTAGACGGAACTCAGTTGACGAGCTGCTACTACGAGTCATTGTTAAGAACATTGCCCAGGCTGGCACATTATTCAAGCGAGCCATGTATTGAAAGTAGAGTCCTATGTGCATGAACCTACTGTGTACCCTGTATTTTGAAAAATCGAATAGCTGGTATCACCAAGTGTCTTTTGGTTTTTTCTTAACGAGTAATGACTAACTTAGCTGACACTATGCATGTTCAATATTGCTGATGATACCGAATCTATTTGTCTCTGTGTGTGTTTGTGTGTGTGGGGGGGGGGGGGGGGGGGGGGGGGGGGGTGGGGGTGGGATTCAAGGTATAGGAAAGACCTTTAACCAGTCTTCAATAATGATAATCTTCTAGCCCCATGGTTTGATTATGATTAAATTGTTAAGGATGGCACTTGGAAATAAAAAATTGCCATAAATGAATCCAAATGATCTACCAGCCGGCTTGTGATGCCTACTATCCTTAATGGGCATGGGACCTATGAGTTTGCACTCAAAGTGCCGGAATAACGGCCAACACCACTGACCAAATGAACATGTGAAGAATATTTATGCGGTCACAAGTGATTCCTCTCCTGATTCCTGACTGAGCATAAAACACATCAGTGGCTGAGCATTTAGTCATACAAGTGATTCCATGGAAGATCTTGCATGGAGGCCACAGTTAACATATAAATTACATTTTCATGACTAAGTATAGAGAATGTAACTTGGATCTTATAGTACATCACTATAGGGAAGCACGCATTTGTTTTGTCACTAGCAAGATTTGGTCAATGTTCGGTGGCAAGAACACTGCATCTGTACATTGCATCCAAGTCATTCTTATTATACTCCATGTAATTAATTAATGTCCTCATCAAAAGATCTATTGCGGTTCTCAAAGAAGGCAATGATACATTGCAAGTTTGGTGAACTACTT
Source organism: Eragrostis nindensis (assembly GCA_012490785.1). Classification (NCBI taxonomy): domain Eukaryota; kingdom Viridiplantae; phylum Streptophyta; class Magnoliopsida; order Poales; family Poaceae; genus Eragrostis; species Eragrostis nindensis. The sequence goes on from JAAXCT010003448.1 coordinate 3,345, forward strand.
GATCTAGCTAGATAAGTGAAGGTTAGCATTCGTGTGTTGCACATGCAACCTTAGGCGCAAAACGTTTTATTATTCAAACCCTCGCCAGTTTTGGGCACGGCACGCACATGGTTCGGAACGAAGTCGAGTCGTCCTTTCTTTGTTCTCAAGTCGCAGTACATAGATGATAGATCATGTGTTGTTATTTCAAGCCGTCACCGGTTTTGGGCATGGCGCACAGTTCTCCATACACTGATAAACTACTAGTTCGTGTTGCGGGACTGCAGAGACCCTAGATACGCATTCTTCTCCTCCCTCCTATTTTAAGATGGTACGCACATGTGCTTGCTGTTGTGTGTCCTTCTATATATACTCTGTCACACTGTTTCGGACCACGTACGTTCGCGTCTGAACCCTGCAAGCTAAGCTCTTGCATGATCCCTCCTTGCTAGAGACGATCACTAGACTACTGTATAGTATAAGTAGAGATTTACTGTACAGTAAGTAGAGCTCTCTTTTCCTCGGGACATTGACACAACGAGGCTGTAGACTATAGTAGCATGAAATAATCGTCCTGTCATCCTGTGTACAGAATCCTCGATCGCTCAGTTCCGTCTTTTGGCGTCGATCGGCTCTGGAGGGGATCCCATCCAGAGTGAAAATAGGATCTCTAATTCTTCATATAACATACTAGTACAAATTAATATCATCGATGAGTTTCAAGACACGGCACACAATTCATATAACTGTGGCAACATTAAGCTTGCGCATCTCCAAACAGAGAATGTGCTTTGTTGGAAATTAGTACATATTTTTTCAGTAGCTTGATCGAGGGATCAAGCATGGCAAATGGAATTAATTCGTCCACATGTCACATACTATCAGACATGAATTATGTACTGTAGCAGATCCTGCTGTCAGGATCTGTTTTTGGTTCACAGGTGATGAAGTCGGACGGTTCACACCGATCCTAACTGCTTCAGATTTTGCTTTTGGTGACGTCAATGTGCTCAGCCCTTTCGCCTATGCTTCCTGACTTCCCCTTTTATGAATTGAAGCTAGGTAATTTTTCCTGAAATCATGCCAATATGAATCCGAGTTAGAATAATCCTTTTCGCCAGTATAGTTTTGTATAGCTTGTTGATTCGTATAAAAAAATTCAAAAGCATGCAACATTATACTATTCTCTGTTTCAAATTATATATGTTGAAGCAAGTTTGTGCCAATGATCAGAAGCAACTACAAATTCATATGATAAAATACCGTAAACAAAGAAGATATATAACTAAAAGCAGCTGAATCAAGCCATCTGAAAATTCATAAATTGGTTCCAAACTTCCAGTATTCAGTATGCTTAGGTACCTTGCTGGAAGATGGTCATGAGGACGGTTATATGCAGTCCAGTCCGGGCCTCCTGAAAAAAGCCGCATCGCCTGTAATGCCACAGTAAAGTCCCAAGCTCAATTTTCAAATCAGAAATTATACTATGAAATAATACTTATATATCACAAAACATAAAGCACCATGGCAAAAATGCAAAAATGAAAGGCAACCCTTTTACAGTCTCTGGAAGCAACGAAAAAGTTCTACTAATGGTATCGACTAACTCTGCCAATAGTACCTCCAAATAACTCGAAGAAGTTTATTTCATATTTAATATGCTCGCTGACCAACTGGGAACTGCTCTGATATTATCATTTAATTTAATTCATCATTGAAAGTAGGAGCCCGTTGGCTTTTGATAAAGAGAATGCTATGAGCTAATTTGTTTGCCTTGGTTGGAGCATGAGGGATCATGTTGCCCAGCTAACGGAACCAAAGCTAAAATAATTATATGGATTCGTGTCCTGTATATAGCACCTTGGCATGTTCCGAGCACACGAACCTTAATATAGTTGCTGGTGTCTAGTGTAAACCGGTGATAAATACCAGCTGGCATGATTATAAGCCCCTCCTTCCTTGCGGACACCCGGATCCATCGGTCATCTTCATCTCTCACGTCGAAGTACCCTTCAAGACAACGTACGAAAATTCCATTATGTATGGAAGATACAAATGAACCAGAGATGTTTAATAGAAAATTATCTCTCAAAAGGAAACAGCTGCTAATTGATTGTTAGCAGTAGCACATACCACTACCCTCAAGACAATAGCGAACTTCCTCATCAGCATGGAGATGTTCTTCAAAGAATCTCTTGATCATCGCTTCGTAGTTTGGCATCTTCTCTGGGGTCAATTCCACAATGTCCTAAACAAAATATTTATGTCACCAATAAGCTAAGCTAGGCCGTGCAAGTGGCTAATCTAACGCGTAATTCTGGCATTGGTGAATGCCCTTCTTTTTTTAGATTGAATATCAAGATGGTAAAATATGATATCCGAAAAGGTAAACTAGTCAGAATCTATGCACCCTTCCAATAAGTTGAGCTTTTCCTAAAAAAAAAAAGTTGAGCTAGCCAGGGAGAAGACTGACCATGTGCATGTAGCCCCTCTGGTCACGGATCATGGTGGTTCCCATCATGCCCATGGTTCTCTGCATCCAGCCGCAACGCCACGACTCCAAGCTCTGCATGGATATGAGTGGGACAAATAACAGGGACAAACGACTTAGTCCTGTTGAACATGTATTTCTTCTACATTATGAAAATACGCGGAACTTTTTTGTATTGCCGAAAAGAAAAATTCTATCTGCATATGCAAGGTTGGATACCAAGGAGTCTTGCTAGAGGAACATGATCATCGGGCTGCCGTCGGTGAGGAAGCCGCTGATCTCCCTCAGCGTCATCATCCATGTACCATGCTTCCACAACGTCATCTACTACTCCATCCTTTCGAAATATATACAAACAAGGTGTCATAATATGTTACGTACTTACATGAAAGATAGAGAGCTGCAGCCGTATAAACAAAATATATGAGGGACGAATTCACCAAGGAAGGTTTTTGCAGTTACTGAATTTGGATACCTGCATGTCACTAATGGCAAGGTCGCCATGAAATGAGGCAACACTTGGGAGCCCAAGCCTTGTTGAACGGTGGCAGCTCGTCACTAATCAAACTCTCAACCCTACGGAGACCATCCTTGCAGAGTGCTTCTCTCGGGTGCAACAAGGACACCAGAAGGGCTAGCAGGAGGGAAAAGTGAACTCTCTTGATGACACCATTTCTCCAACTTCTGTCTAGCTAGCTCACATTTGGTTTCGATGTGAAACTACTTGGAGGTGGAGGCCGTATATATAGATGAAACTGAGTTGACGAGAGGCGATGTGCGAGGTCCTTTGTTAACTCCACCGCCAAGGCTTGGCCGGCGCGCACTCACTGAACGACACAAAATGTTTGAAAAGCAGGTTCCTTGTTGGTACTACGTGAGCTGGTGTAAACAAAGTGCAATGGCTTACACACGTGATTACTAAGTTTCAAGTTCGCCTTGTTCTGCCCACACGTATGAACAGGTCTCCGTGAGCGCCCTGCAAAGCCGATTTGCCGGCCTCCGGCCAAATCGATCAGGCGCGTGCGTGCTTGACTGAGAGCTGTGATCACTCGACAATATCTAAATCTACTAAAGTAGGGTCCCTTTCCTCGTGACACTCGCTACAGTAGAGCCGGAGCCTTGACCGCATCCTGTGCGCTGCACATGCTTGGCGGCCACATAGAGAAGAAGTGTAAACCACAATAGAGGTCCCAAGGCTCAACAATTGTATCAGAATCCATTACAAAACATTGTTTATATAACGCATAACAGAAATCCTCTCCGAAAACTACAAGAGTGAAAGTGACCCTTTTACGGTCCTTAGAAGGAATCAAAGTTTGTGCTAATGGCATCTCCTAATTCTTCCATCAGAACCTCCCCATAACTTCAAGAAAATTTAATTGATTATTTATCACCTTGGCGGAACAGCTCTAATTAATATTATTGTTATTACTATTTTTTTGTTCAGCACGGAAAGGAGCCCATGCAATATTTATTTGGGAAGCAAGACGTGATCTAACACTGCCAAACAAAAAGTGAACTAAATATAGGGATCCTTGTCTTATTTGAAAAGCACCTTGGCATGTTCCAAGCACACGAACCGATCGGCTTAATATATGTGCTATGTTTGGTTGTGAAACCAGTGGTAATACCCGCCGGCATGATGATAAGCTCTTCCTTCCTTACCACATCCAAATAATCCCCCACTAATCTTCGTCTCTTACATTGAAGTACCCTTCACGATAGCGTATGTCAAATTCCAGTTTAAAATATAACAAATCAAAGATAATAGTAGTTGAAAGAAAACAAGTAATTAATTGTTTGTAATAGTTTCCTCAAAAAAAATTGTTTGTAATGTGCATACCGCGTCCCTCAACACAATAGAAAACTTCCTCGTATCCATTATTGAGATAAAAAGAAAAAGACTTGACCATGGAGAGACATCCCCATGATTTTTTTTTCTTAAGAAGTGGTGCCGCAACTAAAACCTAGGCAGGAACGGAGTTCGGGCGCTCGAAGCACATCGCTCTAGCCGGTCTCACCAGGATAGTGTTTGCTTAACCATTATTGAGATGTTCTTCAAAGAATATCTTGATCATTGCTTCGTAATTTTTGCATCTTCTTTGGGATCAATTTCACGGTGTCCTAAACAAATTATATATGTCGGCAACAACAAGCTAGGCCGTGCATGCGTGGCTAATCTAATGCTTAAATTTGGCATTGGCATTTCCAGTATCTAAAATGAAGTTTTACCTTTTTATCATACTAATAAGCATTGGATGCCGCTTTTTAAGTTTACTGCCAATATGGTCACGGATTATGATGAGGTTCTCATCATGCTCATGGTTCTCTGCATCTAGGCGCAACACCACAATTCGAAAGCCTGCATGGATTTGAGTAGGACAAAAAAACAAGGACAATGACTTAGCCCGTTGACCATCACTATATACGTGCACATGTTCTTGGAAAGAAGAACCTGCACATGGTGCGAACAGCAAGTTGTCTTGCTAGAGGAACAGCTGAAAGGGTATTATCCAAGAGTAGTTCTCGAGACAAATACATTTATTTTTTCACTTACCGAAGTAGAGTTACTCACGAAACAATTGTTTGCTGAAATTGTAATTAAGCAGCACTACATGATCGTTATACAATATGCATCTTTTTATAGTCGAAGCGTGTAACTAATTAGTACTACGTTCTTAAGTTTTTCTAACAAATTTTCAAGATCTCAAATACGCAGACCAATTTTTTGCCAAAAAAAAATACGCAGACCAATATTATTTTATTATATCCAGAGACCGTTGCCGGTTTTGGAATGGCACACCGTTTTCCGAATCCCTGTTTGTTTCGCGGCTGGATTCTCCTCGTGCTGTCGGAGATAAACTATTGATGATGCAACTTAAGTTTTTCGCTACAGTTTCTTAGTTATTTTAAGACCCAAGATCATATGTTACATGTGCTGGCCGATCTTAATACAGTTTCCTTCTCGTCCTGTGGCCCTTTTCCATGCCACACGGCTTGGCTGCGCTAGGCGCTTTTTGAGAAAGGCATGCAGTCCACACAGCGTCAGCTAGAGTTCTCATGGTATTGTGACATGCATGGCAAATATATGATAAAGAAAAGGCAATAAAAATAAGGGTTGTCAAAATGTATGTTACGCCTCCAGCCGACTGCTCTATGCAGCAGTGATTTGTATTATCTCCTACTAATTAAGAGCATCCTAAAGACAGCTAAGGGTTAGTCTACGTAGGATTTTGTCTTATGTGGAGGAGAGAGGAGAGCTTTCACCACATCAAAAAGGAGAGAAAGAAGCTCTCTATACTTTGCTCAGAGTTAGCTTTTGAACAAGAGTTAGCAATACTCTCTCTCTCTCTCATCCTTTTTCTCATAATATAATATATATGGTAGTTCTAAGGCTAGTCCTAATGGTCTATTTCTTTTTGTTGTTCCTTAGGTTTCAGATAAGCATCAAAAGGTGTATTTGATGGTGGAAATGGTTTCAACGATGCATTATTTCAGTTTTGTTCTTTGCAAGAACTACATGCGCAATACACAAGTATCTTGGAAATAGTTTATCTATGGTTTCATATAGATGAAACACTACATCTCTTTCTTAATTTCTTGCCATATGAGCAAAAATAGTGACATGACATTGAAAATGAAACTCCTATTAGGAGTAACCTAAGGTCTAGACGTACAGGCTTAATCCCACTTAACTGGTGTAAACAATTTTTTCATTCATTAGCGGTAAACTAGCCTATCACGGCCTGCCACCGCACGGCTAGAACACAAAAAACTTGACCTGCCGGGGGTAAGACCGTCCCCGACGGCATTTTGCTAAGGAGAAGAGCCTCTCACGCAGGCCGAGAAAACCCCCGAACCCCCTCCCCGATCCTACACAGGGACTCAGCTGGCCGTTGTGAGCTTCGGCGCGAGTCTTAACCATGTGCTTTGATCTGGGGAGAGCGAGGGGATTTTTTTACCACTGTGCGCGCAGCAGCAGTACCGACTGCAGCTACAGTCCCGCGCACTGTGCGCTACAGTACCCCGCGCGCGCTGGGGATCGAACCCCCAACCAGCAAGTCCCCAACGGGAAGTCTTGCCACCAGGCCGACTGCCCTGGTCCGCACGGCTAGAACACTAATAAAAGAATTAATTGAATGTCAATTATTAGTAGATATAAAACTCATTTAAACTACAATAAATATCAAATAAATTCATTTTTTTAGAATTACTACACAACAACATCTATGTATTTTATTACATGTAAAAATATTTAAGTATATATAATGTAATGGCTTATATAAATTACTTCACAAAGTTCGCATAATTACGTGAAAATAGAAAAATAAAGAAAACTCAACGTAACTTCACTAAATTTTTTGAATAATACGAACTATCGAATGTGATGTTCGAAAGTCAACAGATGCTAACATATGTGGACAGAGAGAGTATCTAGTACTGCATACAGTACTACTCCCTCCGATTTTATTCTCATGTCGGTAGGACATGATGTTTAGTGCAATTTTGCACTCACTTTTGTGTCTGAACGACTTTCAAAACGAAAACGGAGGTAGTATATCATTGGACTATTTAGAGCTATCATAGTTTATATGTTATACATAACAAGACTTGTAATAGTGCATTGGTCAAGATAAATATGTAGACTTAAATTGAAAATAATATAATTCATTAGGTTCCTAGTTTAATGCATTGTAACCGTTTCCTTTCTATGTATCATGCCATAACTTCAAAAAGATTGGTTGACCAATTTTTGTTCACCAGGTATAGACAATTACCACATTTTAGAATGGTAAAGAGAGATTCTTAACCATAAAAATTAAAGAAAATGCTAATATTCTAAAATGCCTTAACATGGGAGTGGCACATTCGTTCTACTTTTTTATTGAATCTCCGCCAAAATACATAAGTATTTTCATATTACTTCTTCAAGAAAGATTAGGAACTTAACTGTACATTTGTTCCATTTTTTATGTCGCATTAGGTAAAAACTTAACTCCAGATTTCAATTACACGTTGGTTTTGTTTCTCAATCTATGACTTACCACGCGTCCATCCCGAGGATTTTCCTACCGTAATATAGGAAGAGACAATTTCCTATTCACTTCATGTTATTTTTGTGCTAAAGAAGCATAATTGTAATATGATTTAAATTTTTGGAAAAGAAAAAAAATGAAAATCTAACATTTTAACTAAGTTAAAATGAATGCACATACATAAATAAACCACCATGTGGACAGAAATTTCTAAACTATAATACTTGACAGCTCTGAAAAAGAGATCGAGTTATATAGTAAAAAACAGTAGCGGAATGCACAGGCAGATTGTCTATTGATTGGTAAATGAGAATGAATTCAATGGTTCTTGTCGAGAACCTGCATCTTTTTATAGACAGGACTACACACCAAGGGGACTGTGCCTAGGTTGGATATTTGTGCTAAGGTTGGATATTTTTCCCTCAAAAAAAAAAAAGGTTGGATGTTTTGTGCCTCAAATAAAGGCACTCAAAACTCAAGTTGCTAGCCAACCAAAAGTTTGGCCCGGCAGATCAACTCAAAAACAACAAGAAGAAGATTGTCGTTTATGGAAACAAGCATTCCAATAGAAGAATAAGTTAAGCACGACGGAGAACAAAAAAAGCCATGGACATGACACGCCCTTGTAATTAAGTTTGCCATTTCATTACAGAAACAGGACATTTGTTGTTGTCATCTACTCGAAGATCAAAGTGGTAGCAAGCCTGGCCAGTAGCTCCTTGAGAACAGCAGGGCAGGTACTAAGTAGCAGGTCAAAGCCATCCGTTTGAATGAACGACTCCAGATTGGCGCTAGAGTTGAGGAAATCAATGCACGCATCCTTGAGCCCGCGACAATGGTATCGCTCACTTGAAGCCAACAGCGTGGCGACCGAGCTTGCACTAATGTGCTTGAGGAGCTTCTCTTGGCAAACCAGCTTCAACCTCTCGAGGCCGTACCTGTCGGCAGCGGCAAGCAGATGCTGATACTGCAACACTACCCAGTCGTCGTCGTCGCCGTCGTCGTCGGTCTCCGGCAGCGAGTCGGTGTAGATGAAGCGAAGCATGGAGCGGAACACCTGCCATTCCATGTCGATGGGTATGGGCGCAGTACTACCCGTGCTCTCCTTCATGTGCCCAAACAGCTGCGCCCGGAACACCGGGGACCGCGCCGCGAGCACGCACCGGTGCGCAGCGAACGTCTCCCCGCCGGCGGCCTGGAAGGTCACGTCCGCGCCCTCTTCCTCCGTCAGCAGCTTGCCGTGATGCTCGTGGAGGTCGGAGGGGGGCACCGCCGTCGCCATGTCGCCGGCGGCGGACGCCGAGGGGGCGCGCTTGAGCGCGACGTCGCACCTGACGGTGAAGTAGCCGTCGCCGTCGAGGTACTCCGGCTGCCGCAAGTCGTCGCTGGTGATGAAGGCGTCGCAGGACCACACCCACCTCTCGTAGGCCTTCCAGTTGTGAAACGAGCAGGCCTGAGTCCGGGACGGCACCGGCCGGCCGTCCCGGTCGAGTAGGCTGAACTTGAACCGCGCATCATGGGCCTCGCTGGGCTGCCGTTAGGAAGAACGAGCTTGAAGTTGACAAGGCCGCTACCTTCGAGATCGATGTAGTAGTAAGATTCAAAGTTGAAGCTTCCTATGGAGGAAGACCATGACGATGACGAATCGTCGGAACAATAGGCGTAGTAATGGCCCTCGTCGGGGGCTGCGGTTGCGATCTTAAACTTGAACAGGTGGTGCTTACTCCCCATGGTTGTAATGTCTTGACGAGGAGAGGCCGGCGCTGGTGAGAGCTTAGCGCAGGAGGAGTTATGCAGCTGGCTCGTTAGGAAGCGGTAGGGGTGAAAATTGGTGACCCTTAGGTCGGCTCTGACCCTCTTTAGTTCAACCAAATGAACTAGTTTTTCAAAATGAGCTCTCAATTTGAAAAACTAGTTCATTTAGTTGAACTAAAAAGGGTCGGAGGTTACCCTAAAGGTAACCTATTTACACCCCTAGGAAGAGAGAAATGGAGACCAGGGAAAGTGGGTTACCACGTGAAAAGCAAAGGTCCAAAAGCGCTTACTTTCCACCCCAAGCTGACGGTGCAAATTGCTTTAATCAGTAAAGAAGTCCTTTATATGATGGAAAAGGTTAACAGATGCCTTCCACCATCTTCGGTTCCTCAAGAGGACAGAACGCACCAGTAGCAGAGTTCCAGATCCACAAATCCCAGGTCTCAGCCTAGGAAAAAAATTTCGGCGAAATTTCACCAAAATATCCAATATTTCGTCTTTTCCTGTGGAGTCCGAAATGAAATCGAAATGAACAGTGCCAACGAAATATTGTTCTTGACTACCTTAATAAGTGCAAATTGTCTTGTTTATGTATCTAATCGTGATGTTTTATAGATTTGATATAATATCTTGTGAAATCATGTCAAATTTTTTTAAAAAATTCAAATTTTGTTCGTCGAAATTTCCAAAATTCTCGAGATTTCATGTTTATCGGTGACCTCCGAAATTTTTTTATTTCCGAAATAGTTTTCCTAGGTCTCAGCAACATGTTCTTTTCATGTCAGTCCGAAGAGATTCGCTTGTTTCTCATTATTATCCCAACTAGCAGCATGCCCGTGCTACGGAAAAAAAATTACACCATCTGCAAATATTGACACATAGTTACCACCGTTGCATTATATTGCAGAGCAATACGATCTTGTAAAATAACATTTCATTGCATACCAAACAAAAAATTGGAGGTTGATGCTAGAAGGAATCCCGCATTAATTAAACGATGGGTCTAATAAATCAGAGCCCTAGCGAGCCGAACTGTTCGTTGAGGCTCGGCAGTGTTACCTCCCGCCTGCTTAGATGAATCGAAAGTCTGCCTGCGGCAAAAGAAGCTTCCCTGTCTCGCGACCCCCCCTGCTACAGTTCAGAGAGGGCGACTCGCGGCGACTTCGACTCCGGTGGCGACTCCGGCCGATTCCCTTCCCTCCGGCGGCCCGTGTGGGCTTTGGAGGTTCGGGGGATCGCCGGAGTTGCCGTCCGGTTGCCTTCTAGCTACTAGTATAGGAGTAGTCTAGGTTTTTCCCTTGTTTTAGGGTTAGGGTTCGGCGCCGTCGGCCGTCGTGGCGATGGTGGCCGTTCCTCTCTTCTCCCTCAGCGGATCTGGCGGCAAAGGCGTCGGCGTCGGCGGTGAGGTCGTCGGTGAAGCTGTGTGGAGGTTTGTTCTCTTCTCTTTTGCGAAAGGGATGGAGATTTTGTGCTCCCCGCCGGTGTTGTTGCTGGTGGTGGTGGCTTTTGTTTGCGGGTGGGCCTCGTTGAGTTTCGACGACGTCCTCTCCGCCTTGCTGCTTCTTGCCGGCCGGTGTGCCAGTGGGGGTGGATTTTCTCGTCGGTGCTGCGGTGGAGGTAGCCGATATTCGTTCATAGAACCAGATGCGGCTTGGTGGAGTGTCCGAGTCGTTGGATCTTGCGGCATCCAACTTTCGTTGTGCTTCTTCAGCATCTCCGGCGAGAACGGTCTCCGGTCGGCGGCGTTGGCGTCGTCGGCGTGGAGCTGTGGAGACGGGCGAACCTCCTGGAAGCTAAGGGATTTTGCAGCTAGGTCCTTAGTGTCCTTCGTTGTAATTTCTTTTTGTTTCCAGGGTCTTTGTGTAAAAGGTGATGTACTGTGCTTCCTCTTTTAATATAATACCTCTCCCTTTCGCAAAAAAAGAAAGTCTGCCTGCGGCCACATATTTCTTTATTCCATCAACTTATGGCTACCTATTTCTTTATTCCATCTACTCATGTGAGACAACCAGTCCTGGAGACAACCAAATCCTCCCATTGCTTCTTCTTCCCCTCGGGGGATGTCGCAGATCAGACCGGCATGGCAGATGGAGGCGGAGGCTCAATCCCTTTCTCTAGCTTCTCCTCCGCTTGTCAAATTGAAGCTACTCGCGATTGGCTGACTCCTTGCCTCGCCTGCGGTTCTGCGGGGCCTAATCTTTCCACAAATCTCATCAGGCCAGAGATTTGTATGTGTTTGCTTCTTCGTTCCTGTTTCTCTCCTCATCTGCTGAGAGTTCGATTCTGCGTTTGCTTCTTCGTTCCTGTTTCTCCCTTCATCTGCTGAGAGCTCGATTCTGAGTTTTCCTAAATCACTTGGGCGGGGGACCGCGTAGCTTCGAGACGGAGAGGCAGAGCAGGGTGGGAGGCGAACGCGCTCGCATTTGATTGGAGAGGACCCACATGTCAGCACGTGTGGGAAGGGTGGCGGCGGACGACCGACCATTCACCACGAACTCGCATTTTTATAGATAGCAAAGATAAAGGCCCATTTGGTGAAGCTTTTGGAACGGCTTATGCACACCGAGATGGACAAACCGGAGAAGCCAGTATTTGGCCAGTGTCTTCGGACAAAAGCCTCACGCGAGGCGGTGGCTACAGAGACCCAGACGGAGAAGATTGGCCACCCCCTTCGTCTCCGGCGGCATCGCCATCGGTGAATGGTCTTCTCGTGGTAGTCGCTCCAGGCGACGACTACTGCTGTAGGTAGAAGTGCTAAACTTGCCACCATATACTGTACCAAGCAAAGCTCAGTGAAAAAAAGTGGGGTTTAGACATCGAACTAACACTCATTCTCTCAGATGTAATTGAGCTGGCCATAGCGCTGCTAGATGCTGCGGATACATCGGGCTTGCAGGAATTGCTGGAACTCGTCTTCAAAGTGTTGGTGGACAAACTGCTCTATGCAAGCGTCCAAGGCAGTAAGGATTCCCATGGCAAGCAGCTCAGCACTGGCAGTGAACTCACAACCATTGTGTGGATTATGGCACAACACGCTGGCACATTTCGAATTGGAGAACTTGCTACTGCCGATCCACTCCCAAATCCTATTGTAGATGTGGCTCCGGTCTCCCTTCGAACCAATGCAAGCGGGGACGTCCCCGCACATGGAAAGATCAGAGTCACAGGTTCCACTGGAAGCCCCCTGTTGAGCAGTCACCCTGCTCCGGAAGATCTGAAAGGTAGCTGTGGGCCTGTGGCTCAGATCGCCCTTCAAACCAATGCAGGGACTGGCACATCGGCATCGCAGCTCTTGGATTAAAGTAAAACATCCGGCCATGGCCAATACGATATATAAATGTAATAAACGCAAAGCCGTACTACTGAATGATTCCTGCTTGCCACTGATGCAACACGCCTAGTTCAGGTTGGATAGTGTCATTGATGTTTGTTTTTCTTTCTAATATCATTATTATTAGCCCTGCCCACCGTTTGACGATGTGCCTGACTTACGGCATCTAGACGTGGAGGGTCGGCAGCATCCAAAGGCGTTGTTGCCATCGTCTCCCTGCTTGCCACGATCCTGAAGATGACCAGAACTGCAAGGTCCTTGCCGTGGCATGTGCTCTACTAAATAAACTCCAGGTCAGAAAAGCCTCTTCCTTCAACCTGATCTGTAACTATTTTTCCTGTCCTCCATATCTGAATCTCCTCTATTATTTTATTTCTTTTCAGTTTTGGTTGTGTGCAGGTCATACTTAACCAATTTATATTTGTCTTACAAATCGAACATGTACTTTTCTTTCAGTACATTACAGAACATAACTAACTTTCGTATAGTGTAAATAATATGTTTGCTGCTATTGTTTCAAGGCACCCAGCAGCGAAAATGCATCTGGGGTTGAACGCTCCACGTTATTAATGTTCATGCAACCAGATAACCAGATTGGTTCTCCATTTGCTTTGACATGTTCAACACCACAGTCATTTTACATTTGGTAAATCAATCTGTGTTACCATCCTGGACCATATAGTAGCTTAGAATTTCAGATACTACTAGCAGCATCGCTTATTGTTCATAAACTGTTAGTCAATTTGTTGTACTGCAAGCACTTGTGTTGGCTGCTAGCTGCTTCATTGAATACCTTAATATGCAGCACGTTAGAAGAGGATGCAGTGGGCAGAAGCCTTCATAGCTCCATTTGATGCTACCGCGCGCATACAGTTTTCCTTTGGATCTCTATTTGTCAAAAAGTGCATCAGAAACGTATTGTCATGTCCTGTTATATTACAATTTCTGTTCTTACAAACGTCCTCAAATGGTTTTTAGATAAAGATATATGTTTACCGACATATTCTGTGATAAAGCAATGTTCATTGATGCAATATTTAACAATATTTTTTTCTCTTTTATAAACTATCAGCATCAGCTTATTCTCAGGAGTCCTTTAATCACCTAAATAAACCATTGGTGATGATGCAAGGAAGGGGAGCCGACTTGGAGTTGCTGCTGCCCGGTTCTTTCATTTGGACTATTTGCGAAGTGCTCAAGACGCAAAGTAAGGTTGCGATGTTGAGAATTACAAGCTCATTTTTCTCTTTTTTATATTTCACATATTTTCCTTGACAACAATGTAGATTCTCATAATATTATGGTCCATCCCGTAATTATATGAATGTCTTGTTTTTTTTTTTTTTTTGCCAATCCGCCGTAATATCTGTGTAACAAACCTCCTTCTTAATGAAATACGTGCTCGGCACATTTTCGAAATAAATAGCTGATTCATTAGGAATTTTAACCAAAAATCTGGACAAATCAACAAAATTATACCTTGTGATGCAGATTATGTGAATGAATTCTTCAGGTTGTGTTTTTGTTGTGTAATAAAAAGTTTTTTCGTGGGCCTCTTTCAGACATTTAGTTGAATGATTCAAACTTAATTTTGTTTTAAAACTGAAATTCATAAATTTATTTGTACATTTTCTTCTCCGAACAGCCCGTGGCAACGCACGGGCACTTTTGCCAAGAGAAGCACGTTAGGAGCATCAGTAATGAGCGCCCTAGACACCACACATCAGTTTGTCTGCGCGCGTGCATGCTCGGAGTCAGCATTGCCAGAGTGCAGCGGGACACGCTCGTGGCTCCACTTGGAGGGTGGATTATGCTTTAGGAGGGCATCGCATTGTGTGGAGAGATGGAGTGAGAGTAGGGGTACGTGAATAAGGGGTGGAAAACAAGATCGACATATGTCTGAATTAACTCACACGACGAGAGATGTCGTCAAGCCTCCCTTTTCAGACAGAGCTAGAAATAAAGAACACAAGTCGTTGTAGTTCAGAGTCCGGTAACACTCTGCTGCCTCGGCTTTCAGAGTCCGGGTGGATGAAGAGGCCAGCGACCTACGCGAACGCAAGAAACAAGAACCATGCAAGAGGAGAGGTGTGACACCCCAAAATTTGGAAGCAAAACAAAAGGAATAAAAATCACTCCAAATTTGAATTTTTTTTTGTCCAACCTTACCTTGCCATGAATTTTTGAAAATAAAATTCACTAAAATAATTTAAACCTAGATTCAATATGAAATTTTTGAAATATAAAACTCATGCTCGAGTGTTTGCTTTCATTTAAAAGTCTACTAAAATTTGAACCTTTCGAATTTCTAACAATTTAATTAAAGTAGATTAATTTTCCAAGTCAACTTTCAAACTTTGAATTTAAAACTTGCATAAAAATTCCATCATATGCATTTGGAGTTTATTGCTTTATATTGTGTGCTAATTTGGTTTTTACCTCCTGTTCAAAAACATAAGTCCATTCAAATTTGATCAAACCCAAATCCTAGTAAAAAGAAAATCCTTTTCCTAATTCCAAAACCCTCTCGGGCCGAAACTCCCCCTTCTCTCCTTACCCGGCCCAGCCCGCTTCTCCTCCTTCCTTTTCTTTTTCCCTCAATCGCCAGTGGGCCGCACCCTTTCTCGGCCCAACCGGCCTGCCAGCCCACCTCCTCTCCCTCTTCCCCTCTCACCGACGAGCGGGCCCCACCTCTTCTCCCTCCTCCGGGCGCGCCAGCGCAATCTCCGTCGCCCCCATACTGCCCGGTCTCCTCTCCGTCGTCCCGTCGCGTCCGCGCAACAGCCATCGCCACGAGGAGCACGTGCGCTGTCGCGTCCCGTCGAGGCCCCACCGCCCATCCTCTCTCGCCGTCGAGTCCCATCTGGCGGGGAAATATCTCGCCGCACCGCCTCTCTGTGCGCACTGCCTCCCTGTGCGCACCGCCTCTTGTTTCGCGCCGCCTTTGCCGCCTTTAAAGGCCGCCGAGCCCCTCTCCCCATCATGGCGCCGCCACTCTTCTCTCCCTCTTTCCTTTCTCTCTAATCCGCTCCGGCAATTCCTCCGACGACCTCGCCCGCTGCCGTGGAGACAAGCCCCGCCTTCCTCCTCTCTTCCCCGAACTTCAACGAGCCTCTCTCCTTCCTGGTGAACCCTTCGTTCGCGCTGCCGCGCCCCGTGCGACGAGATCGATGGCGAACCCTAGTCGCCGTCGTCATCTCTTCGTCGCCGGCAAGCCTGTGTCCCCTCCGGTCAAAGAAGAGTGCTCGGGTGAGCTTCGCCGCTCTCCCCCTCTATCTTTTGCGCCTCTTCTCTTTCCCTCTCACGAACGAGCACCACTCTCGCATCGAGCCTCGCCACCCGCCGCTGTTGACGGCTCTTAGACCCAAAATAAACCGTCAACTAGCTGCACTTTTGAACCTCAAATCAAACACCAAAGGTAGACTTAGGTCTTGAAACTAATGATTTCCACAAGTCTTGGTGAATTTGTGAGTGCAGCTGCATTTCATAGGAAACCAGGGAAAAGGAAGCATAAAAGGGCTACTTTGGAAACACCGATTTTCCCCGGAATAAAGATATCTCCCCAAAAGCCCAATATCAAGGAGATATGAAGAAAGATCATCTCTTGGAGATCCTCAATAATGGCAGAGAGATATGGATCCACAAATCAATCCAAATCATATCAAGGATATCCCAGAGGATACACCACTCCGAGAAATCAGCATCGGCAGCCGAGCAAGATATGGATCAAACGTCCTACGAAACTTAACCAAATTGGGCCATAGCACCAAGACCACTTAATAGGACATCAAGGAGGACCGCTCGGCAAAAGCCCAAGACCAAATGGGCCAAGGGGGGGTCGGCCGACCTGCTACAGTGGCCCCAGCAGCCCATCTTCTTATGGCGGTTTGCAACCGACTTACTGAGGTCGGTTCCCCCTGCAATCAATGCCACCGACCTAAGGAACCGCCTCAATTCCACCGCCTTTGGAGGCTATAAATAAAGGGGTACCCCCCTCCTTTGAGGACACACACCAAGAGGAATTCATTCTCTAGCATTAGGCTTAGCCTCCAGGCCAGAGTAGAGTAGAGGGGAGTAGAGGGCTGACTAGAGGTCCTTGACCTAGTCTTGGAGAGTTTGGGGGTGGATCTTCTCCATTCCCCTCTTGTAAGACTTTCTCCATTTATCAATAGAATTATCTTCTTTATTCCTTATGCCTTATAGTTGTGCTAGTGCTGCAGCCATGTACCTTCTATATGGTTATTGCCTAGTCATGTTTGGTTGCTTTATGCTTCACATACTAGTCCTTCTATGTTCATACGCTCGTTCCATGCATAATGAGGTTAGGCATGCCTTGGCCCATGACTTGTTAATCCGTAGGGTTAGAGTTCTATGCGCCATGGTTTGTGACTTGTTAATCCGTAGGGTTAGAGTCACGCTTGTCTTGCCTCTTGACTGGATGATCCGTAGGGTCAGAGTTATGCATGTTATGGCACTTGATCTGTTGATCCGTAGGGTCAAGGTTAGGTGTACTCTTGTTCCCGACTTGATGATCCGAAGGGTCAGAGTCCCATGGGAATTGGGAGTACTGTTTAGCAATGTAAGCGTGGTGCTTAGATTGGTAAATAGCTGTGAGTGTTTGGTTGCCTCCATGAACAAGAATAGGTCTGGCATAGGGACTTGATTGCCCTAATGTCACGTGTCCTCTAGTAGAGGGTTGCCGGTAGGTGGTGACAGCCCTGCTGTGTTTACTCCTCTCTGTTCGAGGTTAACATAGAACCTAGATTTGTATGGGATGCATGTATAACCTTTAGACAGGAATACAAGAAGTACATAGGGGCCCAGCTCGACCTCCTCTTAACCCCGCTTAACCTAGGTTTTGTACTGATGTTAGATTGGATTGCTCTGTGTGTCACCCTATCCATACACTATATCCTTACCCCTGTTTAGACCTTGGTATATTATTAGTTATATGATTATGAACATGCTATCTCATAAACCGCCGCCTTCCCTTGGGAGAACTATAAATGACAGCCATTGGAGTAATCCATTGGTGAAATGCTACAACGGTATTCTCCGTGCGCTTGCGGATTTACCTAATCGACACTAAGACACATCTATAGATCATTTCTGACATCACTGTCAAAGATGATTTATTTGGTGTGACTTAACAAATGTCAACAAGCATTTCTGGCGCCGTTGCCGGGGAAGGCACTGGTTTATGAGAATCACTAGCATTGTTTGTAATTATATTTCTATTAATTGCCATTGTCTAGATAGGTCTACCTTTGCCTTGTTTTCTCTTTATGTGAAAACAGGGTGGTGTACCTCTGGCCTTGACCTGCCAGAGAAAGACACAACATGGAAGTCCCGCTCATTGGACTCAAAATTGGTGAGCCCTTGCCAAAGGTAAATTGGTAGTTATCTCATATTTGCTTCCTCGCTTGCATATTTGATTTCCCCATCATCATGCATTCTGCATATTTGACCTTTTTCCTTCGCATGCATATTTGCTTTTTCCACAAAAGTTGTATCTCTGCATATTTGATTTTTCACTTGCATTCTTGCATGTTTGAATTTTTCCAAAACTTTGTTTGGGAATTTTCAAACCCTTTTTTTCTAAAAAAAAAGAAAATATTTTATTTCTTTTGAGAATAAATTTGGAAAATGAATTTAAGACAACCTTTTGTTGCAAAATGTTTTGAGCAAAATTTTGGAGGAATTTTGGCACAACTCCTATGGACTTTTTTTTTTTTTCAATAGCCATTGGGAGTTGTTGGCCAAATTGGTCATTTCTCTACATTTGGAGCAAGGGTGCTTGGACTCTTCAATTTCATTTCTATTTTCACTCAAGCACCCTCGCAACAAAATTCTTGCTCAAACATTTCTCCAAAATTTTCATTGGAATGTGTCTCAAATTCAAGAAAAATATTTCCTTCTCCTTTTGGTTTCCATTTGTATTTTTTTGAGGTTTCCAAAATAATTCTCTTGCAGGTTGGACTTCCTCCAAACTCTTCTTCTCCTTCTTTGAAAATCAAAAAAAAAAAATGAATAAACTCGGCGTCTTTTCCTTTTTCAAACATACAATGCGTCTCGAGTTTGCTTTTCCAAATACAATAAACTTAGGCTCACCGGTCTTTAACCCCGGTAGAGTCCTTTTTATTTCCATATCCTTTTGTTTGTTTTGAATAAAAAGGTCTAGGTACAAGAACAAGTGTGGGGGAGATCTCTCGTTCTTCATCACGCACACACTCGAGATCTCCCACCAACATGATGCACAACATCGCACAGTTCGAACAGGCTAAGGAGTGGAGCCATCAGGCATAAGAAAAGAAAGCTCAATCGAACCTTTGGTTTGGTCTCCTATGGTCACTGTTGGTCTCCACTTCATCTATAGCGATGGTTTGCACATCCTTCCCCCTACTCCCTAATTCATGAGTTAAAGCAATCTTTGATGGTTATTCACTAAAATTTAACTCAAAGATAAAATGAACCCTCAACAAACATACTTCTATATGGTTGGCCTGCATACTCTTTATTCCTCGCATCATACACCTGTTGCTTGTGAACACCAATCTCTTAGGGCCCCTTGTTTATCGAAGTTGTTGGCGGATGTGATATGGTTAGATGAGAGGAATCTTGCTTCTTCTGTATTGAGTGCTTGGGAATTTATCTTGCAAAACCTAAAATCCATAGCTTTGCACTCCTCAATGATCTTATTTTCCCACCAGAGCCAAATATGATGATCACACTGAAAACCTCTGCCAAATGCTGCTTGTTATTGCTTTGAGCTTTGTCAAATTGTTGTGACCCTTGTGAGATGCTTGTCATACTTTCATGATCAAGATCACGTACATACACCACCACCACAAAAGCATGCTAAACTTCTACACTGGAAGTTAGCAACGCCCTTCCATCCACCCATCCACCAAAATAAATACTCCATCACTTGTTGTTGATGTCTCTCTCCAAATACTCTCCCAAAAGAGACATGGCTATCGAAAAAAAAAATTTGAGAAGAAAGAAAGAGTGCTCTTATGCATGGGCATGAATAAAAGAAAGAAATGCTCAAACATGATGAGCATGATCGAAAAAAAAAAGAAGAAAGAGAAAAGAAGTGATAGCCATGATCTCTATTGAAAATTAATCAAGAGAGAGACATCGCCACATCAAGAAGTATCCATCTCATTCCATTCTTCATACACATATCCACACACGTGCACATTCTTGATCAGTTGTATGACTTGTTTCTCCTTGGATCCACTCTTTGACTTAGCAATATAAGTGATGCAAGTATGCTCCTTTTCATTCCCTACCAAGCTCCACATAAAGCCATTTATAGAAGTAGGATGAAAAGAGGCAAATCCAAATGCCTGGTGAGGAATCATACACATTGAGCGATCTGAGAGTTATCATTTGAGGAGTACAAGCTATGTTTTATTTTGAAATCTATCAAAACCCAAGTTACTCAACAGAGGAGTAATGATGACTTGAATCAAGACCGTTCCATTCCTCAACCGCCCAAGATGACATGGTAGACACATCAAAGTTCACAGGTGCAGGTATGGCTTGGAATAACTGTATGCTAGCATCATACCAAGGAAGTTATGTTTCACCTTAGTCCTTTATTTTACTCGAGGACGAGCAAAGGCTAAGTGTGGGGGAGTTGTTGACGGCTCTTAGACCCAAAATAAACCGTCAACTAGCTGCACTTTTGAACCTCAAATCAAACACCAAAGGTAGACTTAGGTCTTGAAACTAATGATTTCCACAAGTCTTGGTGAATTTGTGAGTGCAGCTGCATTTCATAGGAAACCAGGAAAAGGAAGCATAAAAGGGCTACTTGGAAACACCGATTTCCCCGGAATAAAGATATCTCCCCAAAAGCCCAATATCAAGGAGATATGAAGAAAGATCATCTCTTGGAGATCCTCAATAATGGCAGAGAGATATGGATCCACAAATCAATCCAAATCATATCAAGATATCCCAGAGGATACACCACTCCGGAAATCAGCATCGGCAGCCGAGCAAGATATGGATCAAACGTCCTACGAAACTTAACCAAATTGGGCCATAGCACCAAGACCACTTAATAGGACATCAAGGAGGACGCTCGGCAAAAGCCCAAGACCAAATGGGCCAAGGGGGGGTCGCCGACCTGCTACAGTAGGTCGGCGACCTGCTACAGTGGCCCAGCAGCCCATCTTCTTATGGCGGTTTGCAACCGACTTACTGAGGTCGGTTCCCCCTGCAATCAATGCCACCGACCTAAGGAACCGCCTCAATTCCACCGCCTTTGGAGGCTATAAATAAAGGGGTACCCCCCTCCTTTGAGGACACACACCAAGGGGAATTCATTCTCTAGCATTAGGCTTAGCCTCCAGGCCAGAGTAGAGTAGAGGGGAGTAGAGGGCTGACTAGAGGTCCTTGACCTAGTCTTGGAGAGTTTGGGGTGGATCTTCTCCATTCCCCTCTTGCAAGACTTTCTCCATTTATCAATAGAATTATCTTCTTTATTCCTTATGCCTTATAGTGTGCTAGTGCTGCAGCCATGTACCTTCTATATGGTTATTGCCTAGTCATGTTTGGTTGCTTTATGCTTCACATACTAGTCCTTCTATGTTCATACGCTCGTTCCATGCATAATGAGGTTAGGCATGCCTTGGCCCATGACTTGTTAATCCGTAGGGTAGAGTTCTATGCGCCATGGTTTGTGACTTGTTAATCCGTAGGGTTAGAGTCACGCTTGTCTTGCCTCTTGACTGGATGATCCGTAGGGTCAGAGTTTATGCATGTTATGGCACTTGATCTGTTGATCCGTAGGGTCAAGGTTAGGTTACTCTTGTTCCCGACTTGATGATCCGAAGGGTCAGAGTCCCATGGGAATTGGGAGTACTGTTTAGCAATGTAAGCGTGGTGCTTAGATTGGTAAATAGCTGTGAGTGTTTGGTTGCCTCCATGAACAAGAATAGGTCTGGCATAGGGACTTGATTGCCCTAATGTCACGTGTCCTCTAGTAGAGGGTTGCCGGTAGGTGGTGACAGCCCTGCTGTGTTTACTCCTCTCTGTTCGAGGTTAACATAGAACCTAGATTTGTATGGATGCATGTATAACCTTTAGACAGGAATACAAGAAGTACATAGGGGCCCAGCTCGACCTCCTCTTAACCCCGCTTAACCTAGGTTTTACTGATGTTAGATTGGATTGCCTCTGTGTGTCACCCTATCCATACACTATATCCTTACCCCTGTTTAGACCTTGGTATATTATTAGTTATATGATTATGAAACATGCTATCTCATAAACCGCCGCCTTCCCTTGGGAGAACTATAAATGACAGCCATTGGAGTAATCCATTGGTGAAATGCTACAACGGTATTCTCCGTGCGCTTGCGGATTACCTAATCGACACTAAGACACATCTATAGATCATTTCTGACATCACTGTCAAAGATGATTTATTTGGTGTGACTTAACAAATGTCAACAGCCGCCGGGGACCTTGTCGCCGGCAGGCTTTCCAGTCGCGCCCGGCCAAGCCGAGGCGCACCGCACTCACCGCTTCCCCGCGCACCTTCCCAGTGAGCACGCACGCATGGTATTTCCACTTCCGCGCTGCTTCCCGTTGCACGCCACCGTGTCGCCGTCGCCGCCGCCAACTCCGGCGAGCTTTCGCCACCGCTCCACTGCTAGCCGTCGACGACATCACCCAGCCGTAACTCCGCCGTCGCACGCTCTATCCCTGCTGGGTGTACTCGGCCCCTCCTAGCCGCCTCCGGCGAGGCGCGCCGCACGCCGCCGTTTCCCGGCCGAGATGACCGCGTCGCGCCGCCCGCTGACGTGGCGTGCCACACCGGCTCATGGGTCCCACTTGACCCGGTCTCCCCAGCCCAGTCAGCAGCCCCCTCCTTCATTTCTTCCGTGCACCTGGTTCACATGGACCGTAGACTGGTGAGCACCCAGGTTCACCATGGACTTGCTCCACCACCTTTTCCTTTACAAAGATAATTCCAGAATTCCCAGGAAAATTCCGGCCCTGTACATTTTACAGATAAACCCCTAGTTTAGGTCCTCAACTTTTACAGAAAAGCCCCTAAACTTTTCTTTAATTACCTTTCAGTCCTACCTTTTTACATCAAGGCCCCTAAACATTTCCATAATTACAGATAGGTCTCTAAGTCCTTTCTGTAATTACCAATAAGCCCTCAGAGTCTTTCTGTTCTTACACATGAGCCCCTGAAATCTCCGTAACTTCTCAGCCCTGGTTCTCCGTTTTGGGCAATTCTTGCGCTCACGTGTTCGTAGTAACGCGTAGTACCCTTTGGTATTATACTTGAATCTCTAGAATGCATCTATGAGCCATCAATACCCCAAGTTCTGCACTCTTTTGGTAAAGTATCGTCTCGATAAATCATACGTCGCTAATCCAGTCTTCCACAAATGCTCGTTCATCACTTAGCATCGAGCCTGACCAACCTTACCATACTGTTTCGTCTTAAAACCTAGTACCTTCCTCGTCGCTACACATCCCACTCTAACCTCCTTCTATCGCAGCTCAACTCCAAACCTGACCTGCCATCGCTCATTCCAACGTAACCCATTGTTCCCCCGATCATTTCCAACCATCCACTATACCACAGCACACAATTAGCGACCCCGGAGAGTCGGTAAAAATACTTAAATAGTGACAAACTATAAGTCGGTAAAAGTTTACGACGAACTATAAGTCGGTAATGCTCTATTTACCGATTGACTATGGGTCGGTAAAAATCTCAACAAATAGCGACACATGATGGGTCGGTGAATGTATCAGGTACATCGGACAGTAAGTCGGGAAAGGTTGATGTCCAAGATGGGCTGCAAAGTTATTCCGCGCTGCCAAGGCCCATTCCAAAATCCCTACTCCAACGCACCCTTGTCCATCCAACCCAGCCGCCGCCGCGCACCCGCGCTTGCTTGCCGCCGTCGCGCACAGGCTCTGCCGCCGCCGTCGCGCACCTGCGCTGCCCCGCCGCCGCAGGGTGCGCGCACAACATGCTCCGCCGCCGCGTGCGCCCGGCGTTCTTCCCCACCCATTCGTCCGCTGCGCTCCCAAGATCCGCCGCCCCGCTCTCATTTCCCAAGATCCGCTGCGCTCCCAAGATCCGCCGGCCCTTTCTTTCAGCTGCCGGCCATCGCTGGTGCTCAGGTCAGCGATGCTCTCATTCTCTCTCTGATTTCCCATACCTGAGTTTGCTCCTGACCTAGGGTTTGGGTCGTGATGCTGCAGGCTGCAGCTCCACTGCCTGTTTTGAGGTAGATCCGCTCAACTCGATTGGAATTGAAGTGCCGTGAAATTAATCCCGATCCTCATAGTTTATTTACAGTAGTCACTTCTGGTACTGTGTTCATACACTTATCTTCGATCTCCTTTTATTTACCTAGCTCTGTCATATGGAATTGGGGGAGGAGTGTTTTACTGGATGCCAGATTGGGTACCTGTGAACTTGACAAATTTTAGTACATTCACAGATTCGAATTAGTCGCACAATTTTTTTTTGAGGTACCTATTAGCAGTTGCCATGGTTTTTTAATTAGGTTAGCCTTTCTTTTTCACCCCCTGACCACCACTCCTGCATTTGCCTCACATTTTGCAGTTCTTTGGTCCTTGAGGATACATGCTGCCGTTGAAACATCAGGATTGAAGTCAGCATAAAGAAAGTTTCATTTCGTGTATGCTTCTCCATTTATCGGGTAAGTTTCAGATGTTGGTTCCTTGCCTTCGGTGAGTTAAACTTCATCCAAATGATCCTGACAGGTTTTGTAAAGATGATCTCAGTTTTGTAGAAATTGATAGCCATTATGCCCTCTCTCAAGCTACTGTTTTTTTTGTGCACAGCCAGTCAGCCACTCTTTTCTAATTGTATAGTATTGTTTTACTTTTAGGAAGTTGAATGCCTTCTTTAGAATCAAATTTATGCTAGCTAGAGAAGATCAATACTGATGCCAATGTTGAAATAAACAAACAAATGAAGGTATAATCATTACTGATGCCAATTGTGAACTTACTACAATTTAATAGAGCCATGAAGTGCTGGTACTTTTAACAGATGAATACTCTCGGTTAGAAAACTTTATCTCCTCGAAGTTTATTAGTGCAAGTATCTTCTCACACAAAAAACTTCATCCTATGTACCTTTTGCATCCAGATTTTTCCTGCCATCCCTACTGTTTCTTCTGGACGCCCGCGGCAACGCGTTGGTGTCTCACCTAGTATGTATTTAATCTTCGGCTTGGTGAACCAATTGTGAACTGATTGCTTGTTAATCCTTTTTACAGGATGTATTGGGCGGGATAAACTTTGGAAATCGGATGAGAAGAAGATATAGTTAGCTGAGCTTTATTTTTAGTTTTTGGACACTTTTGTGAGAGTAACAATGTAAACCAGTGGTTTGCAATACAAATGCCTTGGGATGCAACATCGTAGCTTGTGGTTGTAATAGGATTAGTATTTTTAACTATGACAATCATGTGAAACATGTCTGATTTGGTTGCTTGTGAACAATGTGTACCTGTGATATGAAATAAATCAATGGATGTTCACGGTTCAATCATTTGATCTATTGTTTGTAATTCTGTGCATTTTATCTGGATTATGGCTAATATGATTAATGAGGAATTTTGGGGGATGTGGGATTTGTGAATAATCAGTATTGCAACTGACCATAAGTCGGTAATTATGTCAGTAGCATCTTGTAGTGCGTCGGTAATAATTGTAGTAGTGTCTCACTATGCGTCGGTAATTCTTTACTGTACCGACTGACGGTAAGTCGCTAAAAAGTGGTGCGTCGGTAAAACTTTTACCGACGCCACTTATAACGACTCACCAGGAAGGTCGTTAAATGTCTTTAGCGACTTATGGTAAGTCGGTAAAGGCCGTTTTAGCGACTCACCGTGAGTTGGCTATTGTCAACCGTGGTGTAGTGATCATCGATTTGTTATCCTCTTTTATTTGTGGTTTTCCATTGGAGTTTATTGGAGTTACCATTCGTTGCCATTTTAATTGCTAGTTGTTCTTAATCGTGTGATCCTCCTATTTTATCTGCAGCCGTGCATTCATATCATGCATGCATGATCATGTGCACGTACCACCGTCATGCGCTCCACGCATGACAACTAACTTAATAGATAATAGCTAATCTTCATTAGATAATATCATAATATAGAAGCTCTTAAAGTGACACACCTTGCATCTAGTACACGTGCTGCATGAACCTTTATATGGGTTACGACCGATATAAAGTCTTAATGTCGCAAATGTACGCAGAAACACGTACACTCGCTCGCTTCTACCCTCACATACACTCATGCACTCCTCATGGTGTTTAGCATCCCTCATTCACATCAAAAGCCCTAGTGTTCGATGCATTACCCTTAATAGCCTACCCAAGATAATAAGACCTTGTTAAAGTAAAACTTGCTGCATCATACACGATTGAGTCTTTTGTTCCCAATTGGCGTTTTATCGGTTCTTATTTGGAGTTAATTGGATCTTATTTGGCTCTTTTCAATCTTTAGTTATTTTGCGGTAGTTGTTTATACGTAATGTTCTATACGCTAGATTACACGAGATTCAAGAAAGAGCCATAAGAATTCAAGAAAGATCCAGAAGATCCAAGCTTCGAAAAAGGACTTGAAGACCTCAACTTCGACAGAAGAGCCTGAAGACACAGAACTTAAAGATTAGGATAACGTTTATCAGGCAAGCCCTAACTTCCTTTGATCATGTTGATCCTATGGTTGCAAATGATCCTACTTAGAGCTTGTTTTCAAATAAAGTATGCATGGTATTTAAAAGCGATTTAAATGCTTAGTATGACCTAAGTACTTGTTGTTTGCCATGCCTTGATTTCGCATATCCTGATCCCTTGTTAAACCTAGGAACCCACATCATTAATTCTTTGATGATGTGTTGAATCAAAATGCTGCTTAGGACCTGTTACACCGTGTACTTAATTAATCTTGCTCACATGCTTTTGTGTTAAAATATGTGAGTGCTTGGTGATGTGTGTAAATGTGAACTTGGGTGGGATTGGTGATAAAGTGCAACCCATAGTGGGGAATGTTTTGACGGGAGCAAGCGAGGTAGAGCGAGATAGTCCTCAGTGGGGAGGCTATCTCTAGGATAGCTATTGAAGATGCTTGCTTCGGTCGTATAAGGACCGGTTCATGTGCCGCCTTTCCTAGCACCCTTTGTACAGCCATAAGCCTTGTATGGGCGTGGAATTGGAACCACACCCTACTATAGTGGTCACCCGGCATCCCCTGGAGGCAGAGGCAGGAGATTGCAACGGAAGCCAGGAGAAAACTCATTCGTTGGTGGGTGTTCGAGATCCGACACTTTGTTGTTCAGGCCTTTCCATATGATTGGTTATATATGCCCTAGTGGAGGTCCATGGGTGGATGCCGTGGTGACACCAAGTAGGTACGGGACCTTTAGTATGCCAGTCCAATCCGCGATATCGTGAGGACTGGTGTACCTTGTGGGGAAATGTGTACAACCTGTGCAGAGGATAGAATCTATCCGGATAGCCGTGTTCCACGGTATTAGACAACGCGAAAGCTATGGCCACACAATGATTAGAGTTGCCAGCGATAAAACTTGAGGAACTGGCGGGATGGATTGAATCTCCCCCAAGGCCGACCAACCCGATTAATTTGCGAACTGTTTTATTTTCAAAACACCCTTGCATAAAATTGGCTTTTTGCCGATTTGATAAATCCCCAGCCTATTCATTGTTAACACCCTTGCATAATATTTACCCCTTGTGTTAGGACTTGCTGAGTACCTTATGTACTCACGCGTTTGCGATTGTTGTTTTTAGGGGTTGAAGCCTTCGTAGAAGACGACGACGTTTTGGTTTTCGGTTCTGCTTCTCAAGTCTGCTTGTGGCTTTGGGCCATGTTTTCCACTGTCTGCTTCACTGTTAGTTGGTCGGATGGACTTGGATTGTTTTAAATCCGTGTCGTACCGCCACTAAGGGTCTTAAATCAGGTATTATACTTATTCGAAGTATGCTTTTGCATATCATATCTATGTTCTTGTGCGTATCAGCTAGTGATCCAGAGACTGATACAGGATGCACAACAGATTCCAGAAATAGGGTCTGACAAGAGGGGAAGGAAGGGAGGGAGGCTTACCGGCGAGAAAGAAGGGAGACCACCCCATCGCCGTCGCGGCAGAGATGTGCCGCCGCGGAAGCTGCTGGCCCGCCGTCACAACGCCGCCCAAAGCCCTAGCGCCGCCACGGCGCCGCCCAAGCCCTAGCGCCGCCACGAGATCGCCCGCTCTCCCGTTCGCCCTTGCTCGCGTGGCACGGTTCCACGAGTCCCGACTCAAGGACTGTTTCCTGGCCCAAAATGGGGGGAATCGGCTGAGATGGGCCGGGGCCGATTCCCAACGCAGGGTAAACGAACAGGCGTTCCGCGTTGGGCCGGTATTGTTTCCACGCCATGATTATCCACCGGGGTCTGGCCGCATTCCCTGCCGTTCCCGGCCCAAAAGAACGAGCCCTTACTGAGGGAGACGTACATGCTCTCGAGCTCCCGTGAAAGAAACTCGACCTGGGGCCTCACGCTCTTCTGCAGCTTGTTCTCGTCCTTGAGCAGCTCCAGGAGTTGCCGGGGAGCTTGCCCAGGCTCCCGTCGCCAGATCCATGATGGATTGCCAGCGCTCTACGGAAGTCCCGTTTGCTGTTTATGGGTGGTGTGGTTTTGGGTTGAATTGTAGATCTCAGTGCTTTCAATGCTTGAATGCGGTATATGTACAGTGAAGCACCTCTCCGCCTTTGGGAAGCTTACAGTATTTCGTTCACCTATTGCGCATGAGCTCAAGTGGCACTTGTGGATCTTGGCAGGACATGGGTGGGATGGCCGGGAAAGTTTCTGCACACCACGTGGGACAGAGTTCAACTACTCCAGACCAATTGTTCGATATCTGTACTGTTTCAAAGCTTCAATCCTTTTTGTGATATTGCGGCATTCAATGTTCTTGATAGCAAGTATGATATGAAACTTATAGTATGTTGTATCATATATTGTCACTACTACAACAAAAAACCTTTAGTGATGGAGTCATTTTCCTGTAGTAGCTGGCATAAAAAAACCCACCATTACAGTGGCACACGAGGAGACTTACCTCTCCCAGCAGTGGCGGGCATTGTTTATGTTATCGTTTGTTTATAGTTACATGCCCATCAGGAAATAGTCGTGAAAAAGGCCTGCTGCGAAATTTCGCTCCTACTGATGAGCTAGCATAGACAAGGACATATTTGTATACGCCCTACATGATTTACACGCGCTCCAACAGTTCATTCATATTAATCTACTCCATCATTGATGCCTCAGGAAGTATTATTCGCGCGGTAGGTGAGCTCTTGGCCTATTCGATAGTCATGGTCTCCGGCCTTGTTGAAACAAAGCAAGCTTGCTCAAGTTGCTGGTAGAAAAGACAAGGCAGCATCTAGTAATGTTTACAGAGGCATCAACGATTCTGGGGTACACTACATTTCTGCCGACAGCGTTCTTGCATTCAGGCTGAGCCAAGCTAACATGGTGCTTTCTATGTGTGATTGCAGAACCACTTTGTTCAGCCACTCCCAGACTGTGGTGTTGTGCCCTGGCTGCCGAACCGTGCTCTGCCAACCTACCGTGGGCAAGGCCAGGCTCACCGAGGGCTGCTCCTTCCGCCGGAAGAATGACTAGATTGAGTGGTTGGTTATGGGAAAATAATGCCCTGCTAAGCAAATTTACTCTTCCATAATATGTACAGTGGGATTTTGTTAATTATGCTTGACTAGCTTCCTTATTATCGTGTCAACGCCTACGTAACCCTGGACTTTGTGCCAGCGAAATCTATTAGTACTAGTTGCCCCTGCTTTGCTTCTTTCAGTGTTGTTCGTTCGTCTGCAAGCTTTTCTTTGTTGTCTGGTTGTTTCTCACGTACTATCAGTGCTGTATTCCTTACTATCTTGTCGGTGCCAAGTGTCCGGTTGTCATTTTCATATTAAGGAGCCTCCTGTATTTTCTGTTGCCACCTGTTTAATAAACAAAAACTGTCGAGGCAACGTTTTTAATTAGACGACAGCTCCTGACCATCTAGGAAATGATTGGCAATTTGCGTAAATTAGTAAATAGAGCAACAACAACTTACGATGCAATGTCAAATGTGTGTCCCGGTACTGAAGAGCGACTGAACATGTTTTTAATTTGACCGAAGAACATCCGAACGAACGTGTTTTCAAACTGACCATATTGTTGGACCTGGAAACTCGATGACAATATAATGCGGCAAAAGGAAGTTTAGAAGCCGTCGAGGCCAAGTGCAGCACCGACGGCTGACGGCCTCGTACGTCCTCTTCTGCGTCTCCCCTCCCAGCCGGGCACTGCGACTGCTTGCTCCCTGACGACGCCACGGTATGATATCGCCCACACTGCGATCGAGGGCTTCTGTTGTGCGTCGCCGCGAGACAGCGGACGACGGTGCATGGTTTGTTTGTTCCTGCTCTGGGCTCGGAGGAGCAACGGACGCGCACACCGGTCCGTACGTGTGCCCTGTGAGCGATCCCTTCTGACTCCAACAAGGGTAGCTACTTTTCACAGGCAAATTCATCTTTGCATCGACTACACAGTGTTTTACCTTGCCTTCACATCGCAGCGTCTCCAACAGAGGAGCATGCAATTCCTTCGTGTCGCTGCCCCGCCCCGCTCCGCTCGGCGCCGCGCAAACCGTCCACGCACGCGAAGGCCGCCGCCGAGCTCGCCGAGGCGAGGCAGTAGCAGCAAGGCCAGCAGCAGCAGCGTGGCGTGATGGACGCGGCGCGGAGCGCGGCCGAAGGTGGCGGCGTCCTCGTCGGCCTCCTCCGCCAACTCCTCCATCGTTCGATTCGCCACGGCACAGCAGGGGACTGCACGGCGGCGCGCAAGGCCATGGCGGCGCAGGGGCAGGCTGCAGGGAGCGGGCCGGGTTGCGTCGCGGTCGGCGGCAGGACGGGGCGGGGTTGGCCCGCGGGGCCGCGCACGTCGATGGGAGGCGGCCTGGTTCGGCTGTGGAGGCGGCCAGGCTCGCCGCGCGGGTCGATTCGGCGGCCTGGGCTCGCCGCGGCGTCGATTCGGCGGCCTGGACTTGCTACGGCGAGCTCCAATCGACGGCAGGCGCGAGCCACGCGGCGTTGCTGCAGGCAGGAGAGACCATGGCGCTCGTCTTCTTCCCGTCGGTGCAATTCATGGTCACCGCCGCCACC
>JAAXCT010003449.1:0-34136 GCA_012490785.1 Eragrostis nindensis
TGTCCTCGACAACATATTCTCCCGCCACACATCTACGACGT
This sequence comes from Eragrostis nindensis, assembly GCA_012490785.1. Lineage (NCBI taxonomy): Eukaryota > Viridiplantae > Streptophyta > Magnoliopsida > Poales > Poaceae > Eragrostis > Eragrostis nindensis. The sequence goes on from JAAXCT010003449.1 coordinate 42, forward strand.
GGTCCGCACCCTCGGCGCTCTCCGCGCGTGGCGGCGACGTGGGAGTCGCTCCCCTCGATCGACCTCTGCAGCAGCCCACGGCATCTCCGCCTCCGACGTCGACGCGTGCTCCCCGCCGCTCCGCGCCCGTCCGCTCCTTCCGCCTCGTCGCAGAGGGGACACCTCATGGCCCGAGTCCGCCTTCCACGACTGGCTCCTCTACCTCTCCCGCCGCGGCGCGGAACTGCTCCTCGAGTTCCCGCACGCGCTCAGTGTCATCCGGGTGCATTCCTCCGTCTTCTCGTGCCGCGAGCTCACCAGACTCACCCTCATGAAGTGCTGCATCCGGCTGCCCCCTTCGGGGTTCGGGGGCTCGTCAATCTGAAGACGTTGACACCTGATGCAGTTAATCATCGGGGAGTGTCCGTCCAGCAACGCCCGGGACGGTATTGGAAGCGCTGATCTCCGCGTCACCGGTGCTTGAGGAGTTGACCCTCGCATTTGTAGGGCTCCTCGGTGACAACTCTGACAGTGATGGACGATTCGGGCGCCCAATCTCCGGAAGCTTGTAATTGCTGGTTCCTTTGATTATGGTGGTCGAACAGAGAGAAACTTCGCCGCTGCTGGAAGAAGCGGTGCTCTTTGGCCCCAATTACGCCAAGTTCTTGACTGGGATGGCGGGAGTCGCCAAGCTCCAGTTCTACTGCAGTGTCATTTTGGTAAAGATTCGATGCCATCCTTGTATTTTCAAGTGATTTATCTTCCCAGCCAAGTCTTGAGGAAAATATTCTTAGTCCTCAGGACGCTGTCCCTGAAAAAAACCTCTCTATTAACAATCCCAATGCTCTGTTTGATCATTTTTGAATAAACCTATAAATGGCTAATTCAAAAGAGTGATCTTCGTTCGACTTTAACATTTCAGCTCGTGCTCCTCCCTGCCTCATAAGATTAGCCAAATCACACTTACAAATTAAGTTTTGTCAGTGGAACGGGTAAATGGAGTAAAAGTAGATAATTTGTGTTTTGAAAGTAGAGAATGACTTATGAGGGGGGAAAGTATACAAAGTGACATGGACATTGCTCTTCACCTCTCCCTATATTGTATTTATATCTAACAGTGTTCTGTTCTTCAGCCAACTGATGTTGATGTTCTGGAGCACCTGCCGTTCTTGTTTGAGAACCTTAGGAGCTTGTCGTGCACGCGAATTTTTGTAGAATGTCCCACATTTCATCTATGTTTTGCCTACTTAGAAGTGCCCCTGTTCTCGAAGAACTTGATGTTTGGTAAATCTTACTTGCAACTATTGTCAGTCATTTCTTTTTTAAAATGATGGTAATCTATTTGTGGTTTGTTATAGGGATCGAGTGATGGGACTCAGGAGATTGAAGCAAACAACGAGTTCTTCAATGCTCAGTATGTTGGTCATATGTTTACCAAACTTCATACTGTGCGCATGAAGAATATTAAATACCATAGCAATGAGAGCACTTTATGGAGTTTGTGCTATCAAAGGTTAAAGCATTGCAACTGTTATCCATTTCTCCCCTGTGCCCCATATGACAAGAAAATGCAGTTAATGAAGTAAAAGAGTATCCAAGAGCTTCACCTGATGCCCGTGTCGTTTTTATGAGAAGAGGTTCAGTAAATGCAAATGAGTAAGCATCTTTCTTGTTTCAGTATTTGTCAGCGTCTTTAATAATTGTGAACTAGATGTGGGCTTGTGTTTAGCATCACCATGGGCGTGTGAAATAGCAAGAGAGGAGAATAGATTGGCGTCCCCGGGTCAAAGCCCGGTGTGTGTCATTCTTCTAATTTTGCCATTTGTGATCAGTATCCTCTCCTTATAGAAATAATCAATCATTTAATTGATTAAATCTTAGATGTCATCAAATAAAGTAACTTAGTCCCAACAAACCGATCTAGGAAATAACCTCTCTAATTTTACACTGAATTCTGCTTAACTTAGCCACGCGTTCCTTTAGTCGGCCATAGCTGGTATGGCCATTGGCAGCGCAAACCACTTGTTTATAACACCACTATAACATCTCTTCGCTACTTCAGGTATACATGGCCAACCGGTAGGTTTGATATTTTCAGTGCTCACTTGTGTAGTAAGTATTTGGCTATGGAGTCAACTGTAATACATGTGCTTTGCAGCAGGTATACAAATGAGGAACATCTTATTAATTCATAATTTAAAAGAAATTACGGAGTAAGTTCATTATGGATCCTATGCTAAAGGAAAGATTTCAGAGTTGTAGTATTGTGGAGCCTAGATTTTAATTTAGAAGTCCTTGAAATTTTATTATTATAGTACGCTATACCAAGTTTGATTAAACATTTCATATGTTCAGCATTAAATATATGAAGATGTACTCATTTTGGAATCAGTCTATGTAGATAAGATTACGTTTTAAATCCTGCAAGTATATGTGCGCCCCATATTCTAAACATGAAATAAGACTATCTTGCTAAACTTGTTCCACTAGCACCACTGGCCATTACCACCTTTTACCAACTATTTTTTCTCACCTAATGCCAAGTTTGTGTGCATAATGGTCGCAGGTCTACCTGCGTGATTCTGACTGAAGTTTTCTACTTTGCAATCTATCTTTTGTTTTCTATAGTTGCCTAATAACATGATTGGACGTCAGCAGCACATCCATCAAGAGTTCTGAGGTGATAGGAATAGATGAGGCACGCCCTCGGAGGCGACACCGACTGAATTTTGAGTCCGTGGCACAAGTGGAGCAGCTTCGGGAGGAGGTACTAAAACTGCAAAATGTGAGGGAAACATAGTTGATGGACAAATTACGGTGGAATAGTGATGTGTCAGCGACAACGACTAAGGAGTCCCATGAGTTTATAGAGTACGTCAACTCTGCCATTCAGGTATCCTAGTTGCACGAGCTTAGCCATCAATCACATCATGTTCTAGAAATGAATTATTCTTACTGGCTGATGGACATGCAGTTGATATGTGAGCGATGCAACGTTAGCCGGTCCGAGATTAGCCAACTTTCCGGGTGTTCAACGGCCCCATCATCTGACCATCCGGTTAGCAAATGCTTCCATACAACAGTTGAAATAAAAATTTTGCATAACGATGATAAAGCCCTCATATTTGCTTCAAGTAATACATTTCACATGCTTATCTTGGTTATCTTGTGATAGGTCACCCCTGAACCAGGAGCCGCTCTTGTGAATACTATCAGCAGTGGTGCTGAATGTTCTCGTGCGAGTTCTCCAGAAGACCAAGTCATCTGATGTAATGCTTGCGCTGAATTTCCAGAAGGCCATTTGTAGCAAAGAATTTCATGATCTAGTCCATTTGTTTTCTTTCAGCGGCAGCTATTCAGTTTGCTTGCAGCTATGATTGAATTATCCAACAAGTCATACTTTTTCTGAACAATGAAAAAGTCATGTTAACTTTCTTTTGTTGGTGAGAAACTTCATCATAATCAGGTGGTATGCAGTCTGGTGCAAGCTTGAAATTTGAGACTCGTTTGATTTTAGCTCCAAATCCGGTTAACAGCACGAAGGATATCTAGATACTCTTTGAGTACCATTCATGCATGCTTTAATCCAGTTATTTGAATGAGTTTCGAGGAATGTGCTTACAAATTATGGGAGCCACTTTCTAGTTTTCAAGCAAAAAATTCAATTTTCTTCCTATAGTGAGTTAGATATACTTACAAAATATCTCTTCTTACAGAGGTTGTGCCATTTGTTTTTTCTTTCCTCCCCAAAACGACCAGTTAAGCCCGATAAAAAGCCTCGGCATGGACGAGCTGAGGATTCCTTTTGTATTGCGGCTTATGCGTTCTATACTACCAAAAAACATGTTACCAGGAGAAGAAAGAAAAAATAATATTAAAGACTATTTTTTTTAGCATGAATTAAAGAGTAATAAGAAAATAGAAATGAATGAGTGCAAACTAGGCCGACGTGTCTGGTGGATGTGGGCTGCAGTTATCAATTGCTGCCGAGCGGCCTATTCCGTCCATTAGGTTTCGGTTTCGGCTTCCGAATCCAAGCGCGCGGAAACTGGTGGACAAAATGGCTGACTCGCCGCCGACCGGGAAGCCGCGTCTGGCGGCGGCGGCGGCGGCGGCTCAACCTGACCTTCTTTCCTTGCTGCCTCTCGAGGTGCTCGACAACATCCTGTCCCGCGTCCACATCCGCGCCGTAGTCCGCACCTCGGCTCTCTCCCGCGCGTGGCGGGGCCGGTGGGAGTCGCTCCCCTCCGTCGACCTCACCCGCAGCCTCGGCATCGTCCCGCCAACATCGACGCGCTTCTCCGCCGCTCCGCTCCCATCCGCACCTTCCGCCTCGATGCTTGCGAGGGCTCCTGGTACGTGGACGCCCTCCACGATTGGCTCCTCTACCTCTCTCGCAACGGCGTCCGGGATCTCAATCTCTCGTTCCGCGCTGGACAGTTTCCGGCTCACTCGAGCCTCTTCTCCTGCCGCGAGCTCACCTCCCTCAAGCTCACATCCTGCCGCCTCCCACCCACGCCGCCAGGTTTTGCCGGATTTCCGTGCCTGAAGAGGCTAAAGCTCTGTAAGGTCGTCGTCCCGGAGCATGGAGGGAGGCAATTGGAGGCTTGATTGGCGCGTCGCCGCTGCTTGAGAAAGTGAAACTCATGGGGGTAGAGCTCCTTGGAGATGACCCCGACGACGAGTGGGTAATTCGGGGCCCCAATCTCCGGCAACTGACACTTGTTAGTGACTTTCCTTATGGTGGCCGTACAGAAGAATCCCACGGCTGCAGGAAGGGTCTCTAGTTGGCCCAATTATGCAAAGTTCTTGATGGGGATGGCAGGAGTTACAAAGCTCGACTTCTACTGTGTCTCCAATTGGGTAAATGTCACATTTTATTCTCGTTCTCTTTTCATATTTATATTATCCAATGGAAGAGGCTTCATTGGATAGCTGGTAATAAGAGGGCAAAGTTAGCTAAAAAACAACTGTAGTTGGTTGTCATTTGCCTTTAACAACACACTGGAAACGTGTTGATGTACAGTCTTCCCTGGTCGAAACCACTGTTAATGTCATTTTCATTTCTGCTACACAAAGTGTCCACCAGCAATATGTGCCTTTACATTGTTTATCTGGGCAAGCAATATGATTTAAAGTGGCTTTGTTTGCAAATGCCAACCAATTGCAGCAACCAGTTACCAACTTTAGTTGCTAGGCAAACAAGTAACGATAGGCTGCTATTTTTGCTCCCTAGCTTGTTACTGGTTAGCTAATATCATAGGAGCATGATTCAGTAGTACTTCTAAGCTTTGATGCACAAGTCTTTCCTGAAGATATTTTATGTTTTCAACCTTTTTGCATTACTAAATTGAACCATTACATAGAACATTTCAGTGTGCTATAAAAGATTAATTTCAAGCAATAAATAAGTCTTTGTTGGTTTATCAGAGCACTAGTGATTTATATGGTTTTGCCATGCCATTCGTTAGTTATATCAAGTATCAGAAGATGGACTAGATAAGTTACTTCTTTTTCTAGCCTAAGTAAAGATGCTATTAAGCCTATTATAGACACTGATATTGTTCATGTAGATCAGTTGCTTGAGAGCAATATATGCTATATTATATCTTTTTTTTTCATATTTTCCATGTCTGACGGTTCCTGCCTCCTTTCCTTTTCAGCAAACTGAAGTTGATGTGCTTGATAAACTGCCATTCCTGTTAAAGAACGTTACAAGCTTAGTTGTTGCAGTGAATTTCACTAAAATGGCTGGTATTTTATCAATGTTTTGCCTATTGAGAAGTGCCCCTTATATTGAAGATCTGGATATTTGGGTAATGTGTATTTATGACATCATATTCTTTCTGCCATTACTTGTTTCAAGATGATAGTATTTTTTCTGTGCATTTGGATAGGGATTTAGCAAGGGAAAACAGGAAATTGACGCAGATGATGACTTTTTGAATGCTCAGTGGGCTGATTGTATGTTTTCTAAACTTCGTGTTGTGCGGATGAAGAAGATCGTATGCCTCTGTAATGAATTGCAATTTGTGGAGTTTATCCTATCCAAAGCAAAAGTACTACAAGTACTTTCTATTATGCTTAGTTCCAGTGCTCTATGCAGTAATGAGGAGGCACTTACTTTGATAACAGAATATCCAAGAGCTTCACCTGATGCCCAAGTCATCTTCTTGGGCAGAGAATCTGCAAACAAGTAAGCATTCTAGTTCTGATATTTCTTTGTATCGCTCCTTATATTTGTCAATCTTTTGAGTGATTCTGAAACTGCAGTTACACTTTGTAATGGTGCTTGTATACTATGTTCGCTCCAAATAGATGCAATATTTTCTGGAGTCAGTGCTTTAAATATTCGCTATGTATATGGACATGCCTTTGCATCAAACTCGTGATAAACTTTTTTTTACTAAGCTTGTGATATCCATACTAAAATTGACTAGAAATACAATATTTTTGAGGAAAATGTGACGTAAGATTATTATATTTGAGGGAAATGCACCGGGAGTCCTTGAACTTGTCCTGGATTCTCATCTAGGTCCCGGTACTCTCAAATGCTGGTTTATGAGTCCTGGGTTCTCATCTAGGTCCCGGTACTGTCAATGTTGGTTTGTGGGTCCTTGAACTTGTCCCGGGTTCTCATCTAGGTCCCAGAATTTGCTAAGAAGTCTCATCTAGATCAAAATCACCATCCAGGTAGAGAAAAAAAGAACACATTTTCATATTCCCAAAATACAAAAAAAAATTGCAAAAATTGAAATTTCAAAGAACAAAAAAAATTTTGAATGTTAAAAATATGTTTTTATGCCTCATGATGCTACACATTCCCGATGATGCCACACATTTTTCATATTTAAATACATTAGGAATGTATTTTTATGCCCAGAATACAGAAATGGCGTTAAATGTATTTTTAACATTCAAAAATGTTTTGTTCTTTGAAATTTTGAGTCTGCACATTTTGTATTTTGGAAATATGAAAATGTTTTTTTCCCCTATTGATGGTGATTTGAACCTAGATGAGACTTCTTAGCAAGTTCTGGGATCTAGATGAGAACCCAGACAAGTTCGAGATCCAAAAACCAACATTTGAGAGTACCGGGACGTAGATGAGAACCCGGATAAGTTCGAGGACCCAGAAACCAACATTTGAGAGTACCGGGACCTAGGTGAGAACCCGGGACAAGTTCGAGGACTCCTGGCGCATTTCACTCATTATTTTTTAAAAAAGGGAGATATGTATGGAAATCAAAAACTTGGAGTCATCATGGAAACTTTTTTTTCTTTCTTCTGTGACTAAGTATTGTAGTAATCATACTCTTTTAAAATTTATCCTTTTATTTCTTATGCCCCTTACTCTTTTTCCTTTTGGTGGGAGTTAATGTTCCCTAACGTTCTGTATTGCGAAAATCGATGCTTCGTTACTGCAGTTCTCCATCCTCTCCTCTTTAAATGATATGGAGATGTTGAGTAGTTGAAATAGGTGAATAGGTCATTTTGTTGGATTTAGCATGTACAAAGATGAAGGGAATTGTTATCTCTTGTACCGTCCATGTCATCAAGAAGATTTTTTATCCGTACTCCTTCAATGGATTGTCTCGTGTCATAAATTTTATTCTTGTTTGATCTGAGAAATAATATAATGTATTGAACTTATTATAGAGATTATCTTCGCCAAGAGACTGCTGCTGGCACACTAGTAGAAACTAGTAAAAATGCACGTGCGCCACGCACGTGTTCGACCAAATGACATCACGTGGCAAGACTTTATCACAAAATAAAAATAATATGATGCACCATGGATAAAATTATATTTTACAATGGAGTTGATTAACATATTTTAAGTGGAGGAAAAAAAACAAATAAAACGCAAGACAAATGTTAGCCATTCACTTATTGATACTTTCACACGTTTCTCTTGCATTCTTTTCTTTCTCACTAATATTTGTCATTATACAATTTTCTCTATCATTTTTTCTCCCCTCCCATTCTCAACTCTAAATAACGATGATTGACTGAATCGATACAATTCTCCATAATCATGGTGATTAAAATACAAACGAGGAAGGATTGCTTGAAGCTACGAACAGATAACTAATATGTTGTTTGCCTTCTCAAGTGCCATTTTGTGTTAAGCATCCTGTAATTTGAAGAACACAAAATATTCCTTCTTAGAACTCAGAGAGAAGATAGTTGTACTGATCATTTCATAAAAACATGACAAAACTTTCTTATCTTACTCACTTGAAATTCGAGTCAGGAAATCCCTAGTCGAAACAAAAATAAAAATACAATACTAAATCACCGTATAAATCTTTTTTCTGAGGACACGCGGAGCACATATTTAAATATTACATGTACCAAGCGCTTATGAGAATCAAGAGGTCAATTACCCTCAATTGTTACTTAATGTAAGCCATCTGGTCACCGCCATACTCATGACACCTTACACAATAATCATGGTGTTTCTCAAATCTATTGCATTAGGCAAGGTGGGCTAGCTTTGCAACAACAATTAAATATCCAATTTAAACACCCATGGCAAGGCAGCCTCGCAAAGTTCACAATAAGAGAAAATAGGACAACACGCTAAGTGAATCCAGCTGCGATTGGCTGTGCTGTTAGTGGTGTTGCTGGTCAGAGACAATGGAAGTGAACATGTTGCTGCTCGTAACAGGGAAGGGGACCGCTTGTCGAATTCTATTTCATTAGAGCCTCACCAACACCTGTGGAACACACGTGAAATGAAAGTATAGGCAATGTTAGATTAAACATCACCATCGCTCACTTGACAAACGATGATATTGGCACTTCATATAAACTGATACTAAATTGACAAACAGTAGTGAAAACAATATCTAGTTACAATATAAACATATCACCGATTGTAAATTATGACTACACTGTCCACCGTTGATATTGAAATTTTGAAAGGCAAATAGTGTGTTGTGAATATTAATTCCTTGAGTTCGGATCGAAGGGGAGAAAAGGAAGCATATATTCAATAAAATGTTACCAAAGCTCTAGGAATATAAATTTAGTTGATTAGAACCACATTGTATTTCAAAGCTCTCTGGACAATTTAGGTTCAGTTTCTAATTCTGAATAATCTATTTGCACAGTTTTTTCGGATGAACACGCAGCAGCCCTTCTCATCCTAACTGACATTTAGTATGCTGGTCCATCCTTTTGTGGGCACGAATTTGGAGGGACTTTGTTCCCAAATCTATTTAACAGTATATGTTTCTGATGAAAGGATGCAGTTATTGTGACAAGGTTACCCTAGTTTGTAGCCGATACGAGTTCAGGGTAGTTCTGTCCATACATGCTAGCATCTCCATGTGATTCAATCAACAAACTGTGAACAAAATGAATAAGTAAGTAAGAATGGGACTGAAGAATTCGTGACAAGTGTAGCAAAAAATCGAGCAATAGGTATCAACTATACTACAGATCGGTCACAGCTAATGTCTTCGAAAAAAATCACACAAGAACCTGAGTGCTTTCAATGAACTAACCTAGAAAAAAAAATCCAAAAGAACTGATATATTAAAAAAAATATCTACTGCTCTCAATATTTTCAACCTATCACATGTATAGGAAAAGGTCAAATAAACTGTTGAGAGTCTCCTTACCTTAGAAAACTAAACACAGAGATTAAATATGAATCAATTCAGATGGGCTCTTCTTGAAGAGGTCTGTGTAGTAGAGCTGCTGGCCAGGCTCGACTGTGTCGATGGTTGCGACTTGCAAGTGTTGTAGACTTCAAGACTTGTAGCACCAGTGCACAGCTTTGCCTACAAGCACCATATCTTGTCGCGCACACCATAGGACCAAACCTGCATCCAAATTATACGCAATCACAACTGGTATTTTCTTTACGGCCACGATGAAAATAAAATATCCCACAAAAGGAGAAATGCACTCACCTGGTGACACATACTTTTCAATTTAAGCATTGTTCTTTTTTTGGGATCAATTTAAGCATTGTTTTGCAACAAGAGGAAAGCTCACAAAAAACCACCCCATTTATGAAAATTTTCCTGATACTCCCATGGCTGAAAAAAAATCTAACCTTAAAAAGGGAATGAGTAAACTGCTTATCTGTTTTCAAGAATAAAAACACATTCAGCATCCAGCAATCAACTACTAATGGATGGATAAATAAATTATTGAGTCCAAAACAAGGCTATATGTTAAGCTGGTAGGATGAAAAAAGCCTGGAAACCATGTTGGCTTTGGCACTGGACATGGAAGCCATGATAAAACAGAAGAATCCAGCAAACTTATCATGAGAAGGAAGCTATGGTTATATCAGTGTGCTACCGTTGAGCAATGCAATGAAAATAAAGCATGTGTATTTCATTTTGGGTACAGTCAAACGACTACATCTAGCTCAGATTATACTAAATTATCTTATTACTTTAACGTTGCATTGACTCCATAGATTGGAGTCATATATGCAGCTTGCCCAAAACAATCAAATTTCTAACATATCTCGACCAATAAAATTCATCATACATACTTTCGCTAGAAAATAACAATGCCATCATATCATGTAGTTTTCCAAAGACCATATTAAGAATCAGGCTCCTAATATAAACTACTTGCATTGGTGCAGCTAGCTAATTGCACAATGAAATAAAAGGCATCAAACACAAGCTTCTTATATGCAGGGAACATTTTCACTAATTCCAGGATAATAAATACTTCTTCGCTCTGCAAGTATTCTTCACCCTCGCAAACAAAGATGATTTTCTTACAGGACACAAGTGATTCACCGTATTACAAAAACAACAGGTACATGTTATCTAACCGTAAATTGTATTGCCTTGCATTCACATGGAGCTGAAAAAATTATGTTCAGTAAAAATCTACCTTGGACAGGAAGTTGATTCCGAGGGCCAAATTTAGTGATCAGATCAGCCAGTACCTCAACAATCAAATGGCCACCTAGATGAGCCTACCATCTGCAGGTAACATCATACAAAGAACTATCATATATCAAGCCCACGAGAGGAAATTTGCATGACATTAAAATATAACAATGATGCACAATAGATAAAAATAGGAACAAAGAAAAAGGTGGTTGAGAACTCTATTATTGTTATGCTCACATATGAAAACTCCAGTGAGTGAACCGAAATTGGGAATATTCAATGCAGTTTCTATTTGTGTGTTCCCCTGAAACACATTAGAGTTCTTATTTATCAAAAAAAAATAGTTCAGTTGCTTCTTCAAAAAGAATGATTCTCAGGGGATCCATTCAAAATGTTCCCTCTAGAACGAAGCCATGTGAAATACAAAACTTTCAAGTAATATACTGCTTCGATTTTAATTGAAGTGTCACACATCACAATCTCAATCTATCTATTAAACAGGCGCAAACATCACATCGATTGAATTTTATCCATGGCAGAATCATAACATCCAGTAAAACAAATGTTAATAAATTGACGTACTGAAGAATGAACATGATCTTCCACCCAGCTAAGCGACTGTTGACTGTTAAGAAATGATGAAATTGATTCAAGTACTGATGAATTCTATCCTACACCCACGATTTTGCTCGTCACTCGCCCTCAAATTTCGATGGAGGCCTGCCTGATGCCACCATTTGTACCACGGGCATGAGCATCATCGATTTTCTCCCGTCTGGCCGCTATGCTCTTCAACTTGTTGACTTTCCTCACTGGAGCTCAATTTCCGTAACATACGGCGCGCGTGCAACAGCACCAAACAGAGAACAAAGAATGTAACTTCTGCCTGCCCGTGTGCTCTTCATGTGCTTGCCATATCATACACATCCCATTGCAGAGCTTAAACGTAGCCAACCCACAGCTCCCATAGATCCGATTTGATTGGCATAAAAATTACAATCGCGAATTCTAGCAGAAGACAAGAATGATATAATAATAATAATAATAAAAAGATGCGGGGAGGGGTGCTGGACTCACCTCTTGCACAGGCGGCATGCTGGGCATTAGCTGGATGCTCCTGGCAAGAATTGATGGCGACGCTGATGCTGCCGGCTGCCAGCTCCGGTTCTACGGTCCTTCCGGAGGCAACGCGACTACGTGGTCCACCGCTCCACTTCGGCCCAACGGCGTGCTGCTGCTGCTCGGGGAATGATACGCAGGGGCCTCGCCGGTGAGGCGATGGAGGGCGAGCGCTCTGTCACAACCAGGTAACATATTAAAAAACAACAATTACACAAAAGAATATAAAAAATCCCCACGACATTCCAGTGGATCGAATGAATCATACCTCTCAGATGGGGATGAACGATTTTAGGAGTCTGGGAGGTCGACGCCGCCATCTAGATCGACTCATCTCATTCAACGGCAGCTCTAGGCAGCGCCATCCAGGAGAAGAGCCACCACTTGTCCGAATTCGTCGAGGGCGAGGCCCCGGATGGAGGGCGTCTTCATACCACGTGTAGGTCAACCTCGCTGCGGGCTGCCATCCGCCGGAGCAGGAAGCAGGCCTCCGATGCCCCAGGCGTGCAGAGATCTGGTAGGAGGAGGAGGAGGTGGAGTAACGGAATGGAAGGGAATCGAGAGGAGGAAGGAAACCGGTGCGTAAAATCTGGACGGCGCGGTGGGAGGCTAGGAAAATAGCTAGGTGCAAAAAGACAGCAGCGCGTCATCGTTTTTGGCTTGAAAATGACATTGCGTCACGCGATCCTTGTGGGCCCGTTGGCCGGATTTTCCTACGGCAGGATCCGACGGTATTTGGTTAGCCTTTCATTTAGATCAACAGTTGATTTTCAGGTGGGTAAACTCTGGCAGGTCAAAAATAATTTTCTCCTAACTGGTTCTTTATTGGTTTAGATTCAAGATGGCAACTCTAATTATAAACAACCGCCAACCCTTTCTCCATACTCTGATTATGTGTGTGCCCTTAGCATGGTTCTATGTAGTCACATCTCTTTAATAGGAGAATCATTTTGAAATGGGTAGATATTTATGCAGTCTAATGCTTTTATATCAAGTAACTAGATCTGCTTTGAATGCAGTAGCTCTGCCAATGCTTCCTCTGAGAATGCTGAGGTGGATGAATCACAGGCAACAGAGAGTGAGCATGACTCAATCAATACAGATATTGATGATTCTGAGGTGGACGAGGCACAGACAACAGACAGTGAGCCTGGCTCTGTTAATAGGTCCGCTGCAGATGCTGAGGCGGAAGAGATGCATACATCAGGCAGTGGGCGAGCCTCAATCTGTATGTCTCCTGACAATGCTGAGGAGAGTACCCAGCGTGCCTCTGTCAACGCATCCACTGAGAATGCTGTTTTGGAAGAGACACAGATAACAGGAAGCGGACTGGTGCCATATGTACACCCTCAGAGACGGCAGCGCTGGATCTGGAGTCTGTGGCACAGCTGGAGCAGCTTGAGGATGAGATGATAGAGCTGCAGAAGCAGGTACAGCTGGATCTTGAGAAGCGAAGACTGGAGTTGGAGTCTGAACGGAGAATAATTCTTTGATCCAGCAGGATCGAGAGAGGATGATATCTAGCTTACAGGTACTTGTCTGTTTTAGCTTAACAATTCTTTACGGAGCCACGAATGTGTGACATATTGGCGAACGGATTTTCAGGATATTTCGACGAATCTAAACATTAGCCTTCCTCCACTCCCAGCCCTGTTATCTCATCTGGTAAGTAATGCTGCTGGTTCTATTGGCATAAATTATAGCACGCTTTACATGCTTGTTGTATATAACTTTTGATGATAGGCCACGCTCAGACCAGGAGACACTGCTGCTACTCAGGGGGCTTGTTCAGAAAATGCTGTCAACGGTGCTAGCAATGGTCATTCCGCTTCTTCGCAACATGCTTAAATATCGCTGCTGCCAATGCTCGTGAATTATCCAAAATCTAGTATGATGATGTTTTTTTCTCCATTCCCCATGTTTCTACTCTACCCGCTGTGACTATTCAGTCTGTGACAATGTATGGACCTTTTTCTACTCTTTCTACTGAACAATGTATGGACGGCGTCAGACTCTGAAACTGTGCCAGATTTTAGTATATTGATGAACAATGCATGTCCTACTTTTCATTTGTTCTTATGGATCAACGGATCATCTTACATGTTCCACTTCATAATTCGACATATCAGCAGCGTTTTAAAACATAGTTTGAAAATAAAAATAAAACATGTGTGTTTTCTTATTAAAAGGAATGTTTCCTATCCTAAATTGTTTACCAACATTTATGCCAGAATCAATAGATGTTTCATAGGAAATGTCGCTTATGACAGGAAATTATAGGCCTTTTGGAGGGAAAAAGGATGGGCGTGGGCTGGGCTTGTATTCAAGAATTTGTGGTTCTTGAGATTGGTGGACTTGTTGTATTCAAGTTCGTGAGATTGATTGATTGATCGGAATGGGCCATCCAGGTGGTCTGGAGAGGACCATCAAATCCCCTGGTCTGTCGACTAGCTAGCGCCACACTGCACACACGCCGACACGCGCTTCTGCTTCGCTGCCCGTGGTGTCATCCGGCGACCGACCTACCTTCCCCGCGTCACCGGCGGACTCGTACTCCTCATCGATCGAGGTGCGTTTCGCTGGCTTCTCTGGATTCATTTGGGATAGGATTCGGCACGTTTTGATTCCGGCGAGCTTAGAGGTGATTTATTTATTCCTTTTTGGGGTGGACAGCGATGACCTTGATCCGAACCGTCAGAAATGGATGCCGCGCCGCCGCAGCAGAGGCCGCGTCTTCCCCCGCCGGACGCGGAGGAAGCGGTCCTGGAACCCCTCCGCGGAGCTGCTCAACGGCATCCTCTCCCCGCCTCCCCTCCGCGATGCCGTCCGCACCTCGGCGTTCGCCCGCGCCTGGCGCAGCCGCTGGGAGTCCGTCCCCTCCCTCAAGTTCGAATGGGGCTGTGGTGGTGAAATTTGGCAGGTGGCTGATTTACAGAAGTTTCAAGTGCTATTTTCCTATGGAGTTGATCAGTTACGTGGTCATGCATAGTTACGTGGTCAGGCTTTTGAGTTACGTGGTCTGTCAGCATGCATATCTCAAAGATTTCAAGGCACATCAGGTTGTTATTCCCGTGGCGTGATCTTTTTCTGGAGACGAGTTGGAGGAGGTGTCCTGTGCAGTTACGTGGTCTTCCTAATAAGATTGCATGGTGTACGTATTTCTTCTGGAACAAGACAGAGTTTGGTTTAGTTAGGATTTTTTTCAAGTCAGTTCAGAGTCCGGATAGAGTTTGTAGCCGTAAGGCCAGGCTTTTATATACACACAGCGTCCTGTAAACGAAAAGGAAGGCAGAATCAATCGATACATTCGCTAATTATGTTTCATCTACTTTTTTTTTTTTTTCTTTTCTTTGGTGTTTTGTCGTGCAAAACATCCAAATATTCTCTGCGAAAGTGAGGAGAAAGCTTTACTGGTTTGTCGCGTAAATCAGTCGTTCGTCGTCGCGAAAGTACGGCAGTTATCTTCTTGTTGTTCGGCGAATTTGTTGAGCAACAGGGGCAAGGGCTCGGAACCCGGCGCCATCACCGACGTTCTTGAGCGCTACTCATGCCCAGTCAGCGAGTTCCGGCACGCGCGCGTCCGGAAATTCGTTCGTTCCGCCCTCCAAACGCTGGGTCCGCCTCCTGGCGCGCAAGGAGGTCCAGTCCCTTTCTCTTGATTTCGAAAGGTCGCCGCCTGAGTTGGCCCACACGCTGAGCCGCTCCATTTTCTCATGCCGTGAGCTCACATTTCTTGGTCTTGACAACTGCAACGTCCCACCCATGCCCCCAGGCTTCGCAGGCTTGTTTGGAATATGATCCGAATTATATCCTCGCTGGGGACGCCTAGAAGGTGTGTGAGAGGTGGAGTCCTCCCACGTTACGGGTTGTATTGTTAGCCACCATATATATACATCTTGTATGCTGCACGGGAAGAATTGACGACTCATTGTTATTCCCTGTATTTGTAAACTCTCCTCATATAGTGAAGATCGCCAGTCGGCGTCCGTGGTTTTTTCCCGCAAGGGTTTTGCATGTAAAAATCTGTGTCTCGTTTCGATCTTGTTTACGCATTATTTGCTAACAAGTGGTATCATGAGCCAAACACGAGATTGATTAAAAAAATTAGGGTTTCGTCCCGTTCTCCGCCGCCGCCGCCGATCTGATCTGCTTCGCGATTTTTCGTCGCTCGTCGTTCAACACCGATTCATCCACGCGCCATCGTGGTTCGCTGATCCCTGGTGTTGCTGTGCATCCGGTGCCAGAGTTGAAGCCGGAATTGATTCCGTGTTGTCCGTGTTATCCGTGCCGATTAGTCGGCGACTCGGCGTGTCACCGCTCGGGTCCAAGGCGGAATCGACGGGAGCTCTTCCGTAAATTTTCACGGTACAAAAGCTGCGCCGCCTGTTCGTTGTCGCAGATTAGAGAGAAACACGAGCCTGCCTCTGTTCGCCATCAAGTCCCGAGGAGAAGGCTCTGCTGCGAGTTCGTCCTGAAAGAAATTCAGGATTCCCTGCTACGCGCACACGTTGAAGGGTACCAGGAGATTGGTTTTTCTGGTTTTCATCGCTGAAGGTACACGCAAGTGTACCAAGGAGGCTGCAGTTTACTGCTACGTGCACACGAGGCCGTACCAGAGACACTGCAGATTGGTGATTCTTGCTGATTTTTCTTCGACATGGCTCTCTCAAGTATGATGTTCCGCTGCTGGACCGTGATACACGGTTTTCTCTATGGCAAGTCAAGATGAGGGCAATATTAGCGCACACTGATTTAGATGATGCGCTTGATAGCTTTGACAAGAAGAAGCAAAGAGTCTTAGTCCGCTGAAGAAAAGCGAAAGGATCGTAAGACTCTATCACAAATTCATCTTCATTTATCTAAAAATATTTGCAAGAAGTTTTGGAGGAGAAAACCGCTGCTGCTTTATGGCTCAAGCTGGAATCGATCTGTATGTCAAAGGATCTCACCAGCAAGATGCATTTGAAGATGAAATTGTTCACTCACAAGCTGCAAGAGGGTGGTTCTGTGTCCTCTCATTTGTCGGTCTTCAAGGAGATCGTTTCGGACCTAGTGTCTATGGAGGTAAAATATGATGATGAGGATTTAGCTCTTATGCTCTTGTGTTCGTTGCCGCCGTCTTATTCTAATTTCAGAGACACTATTTATATAGTCATGATACTCTAACCGTCAATGAGGTTTATGATGCTTTGCATGCAAAGGAAAAGATGAAACAGATTGTGTCTGCTGAAGCTGCCAGTTCTGATGGAGAAGGCTTGGCTGTCCGTGTAGGACAGAGAAGAAATCAACACATGGCTCTAGAGGCAAGAGCTCGAGTGGCTACAAAGGTCGCTCAAAGTCTAGAGGCAAAGAAAAGTTTTGCACGTATTGCAAAGGTGATACTCATTATATCTCAGAATGTTATAAGTTGCAGAACAAAGAAAAGAGAAATAAGGGGGGAAATTTAAATCTAATGATGATGGTAAAGCCTCTGTTGCTTCTGCTGATAGTAGTTCTGATGGTGATGTTCTCGTTGCTTTCGCTGGATGTTCTAAAGTTGATGAAGAATGGGTTCTTGATTCTGCCTGCTCATTTCATATTTGCATTAATAGAGATTGGTTCTCCACTTATGAATCTGTCCAAAGTGGAGGTTCTGTTTTGATGGGTGATAACACACCTCGCAAGGTGGTAGGCATGGGATCTGTTCAAATTAAGATGTCTGATGGTATTGTCGGAACATTGACGGATGTGAGGCATGTTCCAACTATGACGAGAAATCTCATTTCTTTAAGTACTCTTGATCGTAAAGGGTATAAATACGCCGCTGAAGGTGGAGTTATGAAGGTATCTCGAGGCTCTCTTATTGTCATGAAACGTGATTTATTAACTGCCAATTTATATCTTTTTCAAGACACTATAGTTATTGGTAATGCTGCTGTTTCTTCCAAGTCTTTATCTAATTCTGATGCTACTAATCTTTGGTATATGCGTCTTGGGCATATGAGTGAACTTGATTTGACAGTTTTGAGCAAGAAAGGACTTCTTGATGGGCATAACATCAGTAAGCTGGATTTCTGTGAGCATTGTGTGTTTGGCAAACACAAGAGGGTGAAGTTCAACACTTCGGTTCATACAACTGAAGGTATTCTTGATTATGTGCATTCTGATTTATGGGGGCCAGCTCGCAAGACTTCTATTGGTGGTCGTCGTTATATGTTGACTATTATTGATGATTATTCGAGGAAGGCTTGGCCTTATTTCTTGAAGCATAAATCAGATGCATTTTCAGCATTTAAAGAGTGGAAGACAATGGTTGAAAAACAAACCGAAAGAAAGGTGAAGGTACTTCGTACTGATAATGGGATGGGATTCTGTTCTAATGCTTTTAATTCTGATTGTAAGTCTCAAAGCATTGTGAGACACCGCACCGTTACTTATACTCCTCAACAGAATGGTGTGGCTGAGCATATGAACAGGACTATCATCTCGAAGGCCCGTTGCATGTTGTCCAATGCATGTTTGGACGGACGTTTTTGGGCTGAAGCCGCTTCCACTGCTTGCTATCTCATTAATAGTTCACCGTCTATTGCTATTGATAAGAAAACTCTAATTGAGGTATGGTATGGTTCTCCAGCAAATTATTCTGGTTTGAGAGTTTTTGGTTGCCCAGCTTATGCTCATGTTGATAATGGTAAATTGGAGCCTAGAGCTATTAAGTGCATCTTTCTTGGTTATGGTTCTGGTGTGAAAGGTTATAGATTGTGGGATCCTGAATCTAGAAAGGCTATACTAGCAGAAATGTTGTCTTTAATGAATCTGCTATGTTTACTAATGTTCCTGTTCAGAGTTCGCAGACCTCTAGTGTGCAGGTGGAGCATTTTATTGATTCAGAATATACACCAGATACTATTGATGCACCTATTGATGAAATTGTTGATGATGATTCATCTTCTGTCCCACATTCTTCTCCCGTTGTGCAACCTTCACAACGTTCTATTGCCGGTGACCGGTCTAAGAGGCCTCATGTTGACCCAAGAGGTTAATTGAGGAATGTAATATTGTTGCTTATGCATTGAGTTGTGCAGAAGATGTTGAAGGTAGTACTGAACCTTCTATTTATACTGAGGCTATTACTTCTGCTGATTGCAAAAAATGGGTCACCGCTATGCAAGATGAGATGGAGTCACTTGATAAGAATGGTACTTGGGATTTAGTACCGTTGCCTAAAGAGAAGAAGCCGTTCGTTGCAAATGGATATTCAAAGGAAGGAAGCAATTTCTCCTAATGAACCTGCAAGGTTAAAGCAAGGTTGGTGGCTAAGGGCTACAGCCAGATTCCAGGTATTGATTATAATGATGTCTTTTCTCCAGTGTGTGAAACATAGCATTCGCACATTACTCAGTATTGTTGCTATGCAAAATTATGAGCTTGAGCAGTTAGATGTTAAAACTGCATTCTTACATGGAGAGTTAGATGAAGACATCTATATGGATCAACCGGAAGGTTTTGTTATTCCTAGAAAAGAACACCTTGTTTGTAAGTTAAAGAAATCTCTTTATGGCTTAAAACAATCTCTAGACAGTGGTACAAGAGATTTGATTCTTTATGCTCTCTTATGATTTTAAGCGTCTGATTATGATAGCTGTGTTTATTTGAAGACCGTCAATGGTTCATCTATTTATTTGCTTCTCTATGTCGATGATATGTTAATTGCTGCAAAACATATGTCAGAAATAGCCAAATTAAAATCTCAGTTGAGTAGTGAATTTGAGATGAAGGATTTGGGTGCAGCAAAGAAAATTCTTGGCTTGGAGATTATCAGAGAGAGGAACTCTGGCAAGTTATATCTTAGTCAGAAAGGTTATATTGAAAAGGTCCTTCGTCGTTTCAATATGCAAGATGCTAAACCAGTGAGTACTCCATTAGCTCCACATTTTAGACTATCTTCAGCGTTATGTCCTGAGTCGGATTATGATATTGAGTACATGTCTAGAGTTCCTTATACCAGCGCAGTTGGTTCTCTCATGTATGCTATGGTTTGCTCTCGTCCGGATTTATCATATGCCTTGAGTGTTGTCTATAGATACATGGCTAATCCTGGTAGAGAGCATTGGAAAGCAGTTCAATGGATTTTGAGATATATGCGCGGTACTTCTAGTGCTTGTTTGCAGTTTGGGAAATCTGGAGATGGACTTGTTGGTTATGTTGACTCAGATTTTCCTGGTGATTTGGACAAAAGGAGGTCTCTCACAGGTTATGTTTCACCATTGGTGGTTGTGCTGTTAGTTGGAGAGCATGTTTGCAGACTACTGTTGCTCTTTCAACTACTCAAGCTGAATATATGGCTATTTCTGAAGCTGGAAAGGAAGCTCTCGGTTGAGAGGTTTGTATGCTGAGCTTTGTGGAGATGATTCTTGCACTACTATATTCTGTGATAGCCAGAGTGCTATTTACCTTACTAAAGATCAGATGTTCTTTGATAAATCAAAACATATTGAGGTGAGGTATCATTTTATTCGAGAAGTGATTGCTCGAGGTGATATTAAAGTGTGCAAGATCAGCACTCATGATAATCCTGCTGATATGATGACAAAGCCAGTTCCCACTACTAAGTTTGAGTTATGCTCAAACTTGGTTGGTGTTAAAGTTTAAGTCCTAGTGACTTGTTGGCGCGCGGTGTTATTTATTATTGAAGTGAGTTGATTGATGATACTTCATTAGCTACAAGATGGAATTCGTCTCAAGGTGGAGTTTGTTGGAATATGATCCGAATTATATCCTCGCTGGGGACGCCTAGGAGGTGTGAGAGGTGGAGTCCTCCCACGTTACGGGTTGTATTGTTAGCCACCATATATATACATCTTGTATGCTGCACGGGAAGAGTTGACGACTCATTGTTATTCCCTGTATTTGTAAACTCTCCTCATATAGTGAAGATCGCCGGTCGGCGCCCGTGGTTTTTTCCCGCAAGGGTTTTGCACGGAAAAATCTGTGTCTCGTTTTGATCTTGTTTATGCGTTATTTGCTAACAAGGCTTCCCACTCTACGCCTATACTGTGTTGGCTTTCCAGAAGGTGCAAGGGAGTTGGAATTGCTGATTGCTACATCCCCTTTGCTTGAAAATCTGCATCTTCAGCTATGCGGATCCCGTTATAGCGATGACATGCATGATCCATAGATTATTCAGGCACCCAAACTCCGGAGCCTTGACATTTTGAATTCTCTGATCATGGGTGGCAGATCGGTGATCTCCCATCGCTTGAGGTAGCACGTATCGATTGTGAATCTGACCGTGATTTTGCCAAGCTTATGACAGGAGTGGCTTGGGCAGGGACCTCGATATCGGCATTCCGGTTCGGTTTCTCCCTTTCCCAATTTATCTTTGTTTGCATGTAGTCTATGCTATAGAGAACTAGAGAACATATAATTGGTTTTCTTCTTCTAAGATAGGTAAAACTTCTTTTCCGCTATTTTAAGAAATTATAGGTATAGGTGACCTGATAATTATTAATCACTGATTGAGTTGCGAGTTTAGGACCTTGGATATGAACATGCTTCGTGGGCATATGCTCCTAGTATGCGCAAGCTGGATACCTTTTACAAACTACTAGAAAACTAATTCCGAGATCAAAGTAAACACAGATGCCTTATTTTCACCTGTTAGTCGAATCAACGTCTCAAGTTTAACCCGACTTGGATTGTCCAAAATCTTTATGGTCCAAAGTCAAAGCATATTATCATGCTACTGTTTGTGTTGCTGAGCTATCAAGTTGATCTGA
Source organism: Eragrostis nindensis (assembly GCA_012490785.1). Taxonomy (NCBI): domain Eukaryota; kingdom Viridiplantae; phylum Streptophyta; class Magnoliopsida; order Poales; family Poaceae; genus Eragrostis; species Eragrostis nindensis. The sequence goes on from JAAXCT010003449.1 coordinate 21,775, forward strand.
AGATCCCTTTCTGTTAGTGGATTATAATATCAATCAGACCTTTAACTACAGGTAGAGACATATTCCCTTGTTATGGGCACATAAGTCACATGCCACTTATTACAGGCCCTTCAAAAACGTCCTGCTGTATAATCAAGAATATTTTTTGGGGGTTTCTACTATTCATTTTTGAAATTGATTTTAAAATGGTTCCATTGGTTCTACACTGGTTGAAACAGGCTGAGAGTTTTATAATTTTTTTCTTTGTGATAATTAATGTGTCTTATTAGTATTTGTTGTATGTTGTGATTTTTGAGAGAATTTTCCCAAGGCACCCAACGAAAAGAAGCAAACACATTAAACTGCTGTTTTGTGAGTAGGGATTGTGGGGGTCTCACGTTGCTTTCAGCATTTTGTGTACCAGGTCATTGAGTTGGATATGTTTTTAATTCTTCATTGGTTTCATTATGCCAGCAGAGTTCATATTAACATCTATGTAGATTAAGGCCTCTAATATATAAATGTTGCCATCAGGCAATATGCTTTGTGTGCCCGGACCTATCACCCTATAATCACGGACTGGTCCATATAATTATAAATAGGAAGGCCACCAGATGATTCGTTGGATGTAATTATTATTAAAAATGCTATTTTCCAATGACCTTAACTACCTATTGAGAGATCAAGTGGTCAAATTTGCTTTGAGGCAATTGCAAATGAACCACACTTTTGAAGTCTATGTGAAATAACCATCGATTTTCAGATTTTTGCTATTTTACCGCATTTAAAAAAAATCAACGGTGATCTTGCAAAATATTTTGCGATTTCACCACGATTTTTTGAAAATCTGTGGTGACCTTGCAAAATCTAAAGAAAGTCTGTGGTGATCTTGCAAAATCTGAAAATCGATGGCTGTTGCACAATCGGAGTCTAAAATCATGGTTAAAACGTTATTGTTCCATTTCTTTTCGTTGTCTATGCCTTGACTTGCAGTCTAATATTCATCTGTATTTCAGAAGGGAAATGGTAATATTCTGGAGGGACTCTCACGCCCTTTCAATAATCTGAAGAGTTTATTACTGCGTACGAGTCTGTGCCTGTTATCTAGTGTTTCATCTGTATTTTGTCTGCTTAGGAGTGCTCCAAAGCTTGAAGATCTTACTATCGAGGTAGAAGATCTTACTATCGAGGTAGTTTCATATGGTAGCTAGAAAATTTAGTGGTGCAATTTTTGTATGGAAGTCTAATATAATTTGCCTCTCTTTCGCTTGTCACAGCTCAATTATGATCATTCTGATGATAATGAAGTAGGATGTGACTTTCTGAATGCACAATGGACTGATGATTTGTTCTCCACCCTAGTACATGTTAGTATGATGAATATGATGTGCAAGCTAAGTGAGATGCATTTTGTCGAGTTTGTGTTGTCCAAGGCAAGACGACTTCAAGAGTTTCATGTTAATCTAGATGAAGACTGTCCAAAATCAAATGAAGATGCGGTCACAGAGTTGGTAAAATATAGGAGAGCTTCTCCTCGAGCTAAGGTCTTCTTCAAGCGCATATTGATGATGATAACTCCTGAACGATATAACTTGTTACGTAGCAGTGTAGTTGGTTGCATCTTTGGGTGGAGTTCAGAACTTGAGCTTATATGTTTGTTTGTTTTTTTGTTTTTTTTGAGACTGTGAGCTTATATGTTTTAGAATGACATGAATGCGAGAACTGTGTACGTACCACCTATTTGAACTTTAACCTTGTAAACAATATACTCCTCCGTCCCTAGATATAAGGCGTTGTTGACTTTTAAACATCACGTTTAACCATTCGTCTTATTTGAAAACTTTATGAAAATAATATTTATTTTTTTACAATTTGTTTCATCAGTAGATATACTTTAAATATAGCATAATTATTTTTATATTTATATAAATTTTTTGAATAAGACAAATGGTCAAAGATGATGTTTGAAAGTCAACAATATCTTATATTTAGGGACGGAAGGAGTATAACTTTACGTTTGTGATGATAAATATTCTGTTACTCTATTGCAAGGTTGGGGGCAAAAGTGCTGCCGCTTCCAACATTTCTCCTGCCGTTCGCATCTAACTTAAGCGCCTTCGATATTTCTTGAGCGTCTGCAAAGATCCGTTCTCTGAGACGGACGACTACTGCGGTATTCAAAAGCTTACGTGTGATTGGAGTTTGTTCAGTTCTTCATGGTTGCGATGGCTGGGGTAGAGGAGAAGATTTGTCAATTTGGATTGTAATTTTCTTTTTTGTCGTTGTCTTCTCTGTATCAAATCATGTTTTCCTTAATACAAATCAAGTATAAGATGACTTCGGGCGTCTTTTTTGAAAAAAAAAAAAACGTAAGCGCTTCTGAGCTCTCGTGGCGGCGTCGGCTGGAGGCGCTCCCCTCGGTGGAGTCGGTGGACCTCTCCCATACCAACGTGATCTCCGCCCTCTCAGACGTTACCGGTAGGCGGTAGCATACATCTACAGGTAGGCAGTGAATTTCTCGGAGCTTTCCCAAAGGGGACTCTCAGAGTTAGCAATACTAATAATTGTTTGTGAAAAAAGAAGATAAGATATAGAGCCTGCTTGGTTGCTCGCCATCAGTTACCACACCGAATGTTCGGCAGAACAGGTGAAGTTAGTCAGTGCTTGGTTGTTGCGTTAGATGGTGGCAGCCAAAGTTTTCCTTCACGAATTCTTGTGACGAGTGTGGCGCCGGAAAAGAACTCCTTGCCTTTCGCACCGCCACGGTTTGGGTGGTAAACGGTGTCCTGCAACCAAGCATGGGAGAGAGGAAGAGAGGGAAAAAAGAATAAGAGAGGAAGAGAGAGAGAGAAAAAAAGAAAAAGAAAAAAAGAAATGACGTGGCATCTGACATATAGGACCCACCTCATAACGTAGGATAAAATCACATTCAAAACCGCCCAAAGAGGTAAATTGCACCAGGATGATGAGTTCAAGGTATCAGATTGGAGGTGAAAATACGCTACCTCTAATAGTTGAGGGAGACAAATTGAGAACCCTCCTATACATAGAGCTACCTATAAGATTCAACATGTAGGTCAGTCCAATAGCCCATCAAATTTAGCCCATTTGATCTAATTTAGCCTGCTAACTGACATCAACATTTTGAAACAACGATTTCAACATTTTTATATTTTCATGAAAAGAATCAACATTGTTGCAAAAAATGTTGACATGATACATAAAAAATGTTGACACAGCGCAAACAAAATGTTGACATAGTATATTAAAATGTTGACGACAAATTTGAATTTCAAAATTTTTTTAAAAAATATTCATATTGGATCTCATTTTTAGCATTAATTCTAAACAACACCATACTTCAAATGGATTCAAAAACGGACTTACGGTTTGTGAGAAAAATGCGTTTGAAATTAAAAACCGATTTGTTTTCTCCCTCCTCCCACCCGTCCCAATCAGAAGCCGACACGTGGCAGCATCTCAGCCATCCCCTTCTCCACCTGCGCGAATGTCAGCCGTTGCACGAATCTCAAACACTGATCTACCAAACGTTAAATGTAGCCCGTCCTACGTATAGGATTCTCCAAACAAATTAGAGACTTTTCTCTTAAAATTAAGGCCCAATAGGCAACAGTATTAGCCCGCTTAGCCCAACAACTGTCCAAGTAGTCGGAACACCACGCGTCCACAGTTCCACACCAAAAATCGAAATGCTCGGCTCGGCATTTCGGTCCCGAGCACGGAGATTTTGGAGATATTTGTACTTCACCCAACAAACCGGTGGGCTTCGATCGAATGCCTACATGAGAATGGACTTCGTTATTATGCCACGAAACCAGTACTCTCACCGATAGAATGCCCATGAACAATTTTTTGGACGAAATAACCCTCTCTTCTTCTTCCTCACCTGCCTTCCATGCTCAAAGAGCTCGCCGAGGTTGAAAAGGCCGGTGAGGTCGAGCTCAGCCAACGCCGTGGCGTTGAGCCCGTCCAGCCCGCCGGTGAGGCCTTCCTCACATTCTCCATGCCTCACAATCTTCCTCACCCACTCCTTCGTTGCCTGAGCACTCCACAAACAAGCTTTCTCCAATCTTCTCTCTCATCTCACCGGCGAGCACTTCGGCAAGGTCTCCCTCCGCCACCGGTGAGTCCGCGGCCTACTTCCTCCTTCATTAGCTTTGTTGCTCCATGCTAAACATCGGCATGCTCTCGGTTCTTGCAGCCGTGCTCTGTGCGAGGAGATCGACATCATCCCTAAGCCGCCGTCGCCGCCTCCCCATGGACGCCGGCCCTGTCCAGACCACCTCCGCCGCCACTAAGCCTTGTGAGCATCCCGTGCTCTCTTCTCACTCCTTCACCTCTCCTTTCCCGTCCTAGCGCACGCGCACCGCCGCCGACGAGCTATCCGGCGAGGATGACAGAGAGGATGATTGGGAGGAGGAGGAGGACGGGTGAGGAAGAAGAAGAGGGAGGGTAATTTCATCCAAAAATTATTTATGGGCATTCTATCGGTGAGAGCATTGGTTTATGAGCATAATAACGAAGCCCATTCTCAGATGGGCATTCGTAGAAGCCCACTGGTTTGTGAGTGAAATAACAAAAGTCTCGAGATTTTGGGGGCAAAAATGACGGACTCGCTGCCGGCCGGAGGCCTCGTCTCGGCGCCGCCGGGGCGGCGGCGCCGCCGGACGCGCTCTCCTCGCTCCCCATCGACGTCCTGGACAACATCTTCTCCCGTCTCCACATCTACGACGTTGTCCGCACCTCGGCGCTGTCCCGCGCGTGGCGGCGCCTCTGGGAGACCCTGCCCTCCGTGGACCTCTCCACAGCGCCGGGATCTCCGCCTCCGACGTCGACGCGCTCTTCTCCGGCGTGGAACCGCGCCGGTCCGCGCCTTCCGCCTCCATTCGAAGGACCCCTCCTGGGTCGCGTTCGGCTACTTCCATGATTGGCTCCTCTGCCTCTCCCGCCGTGGCGTCCGGGAGCTGGCACTCAGGTTCCCATCCCGGCGCGGCTACTTGCAGCTGCACTCATGCCTCTTCTCGTGCCGGGATCTCACCCGCCTCAGCCTCGTCAGGTGCTGCATCCCGCCGGCACCCGCGGAGCACGCGGGGTTCCCGAACCTCAAGACGCTGCGCCTAGAGAGGGTTGCCGTGGAGAGTGGAGCCGCCCAGGGGCATTCCGGGAGGGCGATCACTTCCCTGATTGCCGCGTCGCCGGCGCTCGAGGAGGCTGAGCTTGTCTTTGTAATGCTCGTGGGTGACGGCCCTGACGAGGAGTGGGGTGATTCGGGCGCCCAATCTGCGGAAGCTTTCGATAGTTGGTCCCTTTGCTTATGGTGGCCAAACAGGGAACCTCCCGCGGCTTGAGGAAGCTACTCTCTGCGGCAAGAATTATGCCAAGTTCTTGACTGGGATGCTGGGAATCACCAAGCTTGACTTCCGCTCCGTTTCCATTTGGGTAACATTCTGATGCATTCCTGCATTGTACTTCATATGATGTTTTTATCTTCGCTTATAAAACACTAGGCCGGTGGGGGAAAAACCAGCCCCTGTAGATCAGATCTTTAGCTGTGCTTAGAGCCAAGCCCATACGTGAGGATCCCCTCCCCTCTGGTCAGTCCATCACGACCAGGGCCATGGGAACCAACAAGTGACCTTTTTTACCGCGCCCGAAAATTCGCTCCCACAGGGAGTCAAACGAAAAACCCAGGACCTTGGGGGTGCTACTAAAGCATCTTAGCCATTTCGCTATGAGTTGTTCTCTTATGAACTCCCTTTGTACCCATATCATTGATCAAAGGTGAGGAAGCGTAGTTGGTAACTAATATACTTCATTCGTTCTTTTTATATGAACCCGTTAGCTCAAATTTGTGAACGGAGGGAGTATACAGAAGATTTTATGAACCTTGCAATGTCGAGCCCCTCTGGTCATTATCTCTCTCTTTTTGTTGGGCTATGTATCGTGCCAAGTTTTATTATCTTTTCAGGATCTGATAATCGGCACCTATAATACTGTTGTACATTGTAGTATTTTAGGAGAGAAGAAACTAGGCTGTTTAGTGATAAGGATGAATGATGTTGATGCGATGATAAGGCTGAATGTTGTCGATGTGTTATATCGAGCCCTTGTCTAAGTATTGTTGTGTTATTTCAGCCAACTGAAGTTGATGTCCTGGAGAAGCTTCCCTTCCTGTTGGAGAACCTTAGGAGCTTATCCGTTACTGTCAATTTTTAAACTTCTCATATTTTCTCCATTTTCTGCCTGCTAAGAAGTGCCCCTGTCCTTGAAGAGCTTGATGTTTGGGTAATGCAATTTCTCACCTGGAATTTTTCTCTCTCATTACTTTCTTCAGAAGATGATGATAGTTATTGTTTTCTCTATAGGCGTGGAGCTATGGAGCCCAAGAATGGAAATAAACAATGAGTTCTTGAATGCTCAGTGTGCTGATCAAATGTTTGCAAAACTTCATGCTGTTCATATGAAGATGTTTTCATACCTTGCTAATGAGATGCACTTTATGGAGTTCATTATATCAAAAGCAAGAGTGTTGCGAGTGTTATATGTCACTCTTGAATCCAATGCCTCATGCAGTAACGAGGTGTTTCTTACTAAAATAGCAGAGTATCCAAGAGCTTCACCTGATGCTCAGGTCATCTTCATGGGAAGAGAAGAGAAAGAATCTGCCAATGAGTAAGCATTGTGTTCCTGATGTTTCATTCATGTTTCATTCCATATATTCTTCAAACTCCTCGGTTGTTGTGAATTACACCTGTGCTTGTAACTACTTCAGCATACTTCATGGTCAACTGGCTGCTGTCCGTATTGGCTAAAGAGCAAATTGCATTTGGGTCTTTAAAGTGTTTGGGTTGCATGACACATAACTCCCTAGAAATTGACTGAAGCTCTTTGTAGTGTCCCAATCATGAGATCAGAGCACTACAGGATAATTTGGGGAAGAATTTGGTATGAGAACAGAATCAGAGATAGATAGCTTAGAGTACAAACTTGTGTGATCCATGTCTGACGTAGGATACAAGTGTACCATGTGGTTCTGGCATGAGATTCCTACTTGACTGAAATGAAAACTACATTTTTGGGGGTGTCATACAAAAATTGAGACACTCTTTATCCTTTCTCCTGCTTGCTACTTTCAAGTACTGATATTCTGCCACTACTCGTCCATCATCTCCTTCTGACATTTTTATAATGATTATAATGATCATATATTTGTGATTTGGCTATGCTTCTTGTCCTATTTGGCTATTTCTCTTCCTGTTGTTTTTTATTCAGTGTCGCATGGGCTAGTTGCACCATATCAGGAATCTTCGCCATCGCATCACTTCAACTGGATGGTTCGTGGTGCTTAGGGCGTGCTTGGTTCCTTGCCAAGGTTTACCACACCAACTTGTGGCAACGCCAGTCTGGCGGCTAAAAAGCTCGCCACACTCACCACAACATGCAAGGAAGAAAAACTACTAGGCTTCGTGTGGCGCGCCGTTGTTTCCGCATCAACCAAGCACCTTCCACACTTCTGACACAACTGCCAAACATTCGGCGTGGCGTGCTTTGGCTGGCAACCAAGCACGCCCTAGTGGAATAAGTTAGGCAGACAAGAGTTAAATTTGAAGTTCTTGGAATTTATGCTTGTGTGTGAGTATTAAATGTTTTATTACTCATATCTTTTTGTTCTTACTTTTTTAGTAACTTCATTTCCATCAGTATGTACAGAGGCCTTGTCACGACGGTGCCCGAGCCCGAGGATTCTGATGAGGGAACAACAAATGAAGCACGCCCTCGGAGACGTCAGCGGATGAATTTTGAGTCTGTGGCACAAGTGGATCAACTTGAGGAGGAGATACTAAATATGGTAAAGCAGAGGGATCAGATTGCCGCGGACTGCTTAGGGGTCAGTAAGGAGATAAATGTGATACTTAAGGAGTCCAGGAAGCTCCGAATGTACAATGATTCTTGCCTGCAGGTGTCCTAGCTGCTCGAGATAACCATTCTTCACTTCGATTCCTGACATCGAATTATTCTTACTGACTGATGGAAATTGCAGTTGCTGTGCGAGCGATTCAACCTCAACTACTGGGAGATTCGCCAGCGAGGTATTGCGCCCTCGTCTGACTGTTCGGTAAGGAAATGCTTGTTTATTCCGATAACAGTTATGACATGTATTACATGACTTCCGGAGCCTAAATCTACTATTGTCAACAATCGAGTACGTCTTGATTGCCAACCTTGTTTAACTTTAAATGGTGAAGGGCACCTCCAAACCTGTTGACGCAATCGTCGATGATGCTGGTAGTTCTCTGAGGATTGTCCAGAAGACCCGTGTCGTCTGTGATCCTGCTCATTTGGATTTTCAGATGACGTCGTCGTTAGTTGCTGCATATGTTTGCATGAAATCTCCAGAGGACTGTCGTCTGTCGAACGTGAAGTTTCATGGTTCAGTCACGTTCTCTGTCCTCTTTTGGCTGTAACTATCCACGTTTTCTTTGCATCCTGGATTGTTTTCCTGAACAATGTACCATTTGCTTCAGCTGTGCAACGATGCATCTTCAAATTGACCTTGGTGGACGGATTATTTTTATTTTCAGTTGAAACTTGAAACCGTCTGATCCAAGCACCAAATCAATCAGCATGAATCTGATACAACCATTGATTTTCAGATTTTGTGATTTCATCACGGTTTTCAAAAAAAAATATATGTTATGTTGTAAAATATTTGCGATTTCACTTGCAAAATCTGGAGAAAATCTGTGTTGATCTTGCAAATCTGAAAATATATGGCTGTTTCACAATTGAAGTCCAAAAGAGATGCTATGTTTACTTAGACCAGTTACAAAATTCCACAAACAGCTGATGTGGCATCGCGTAATTGGTCGATAAATTCTCTGCTCCTTAATTTAAGTAAAACATGATCTCTCATGTTAAGAAATTAGGCAAATTCCTAAGTAATTTAATCCAGAAAATCCCCAAAGTGTGGTTAGCGATGACAAACTGAACAGTAATTCAGGAACGTACCCAGAGGAAGATCCAGCGCCCGAAGCGCTAGAAGATCCATTCCCAAGAACCATCGTTCTTGAGTCTGTTCGACGTAGTCGATCTCAGTCGATGCAGGACGTTGTACGCAGTGCAGAACCACCGCGCACCGGGAAGTAGTAGTCGATCGAGCAGTCGCGTAGTCGCTCCCAAAAAACCTGATCGCCCGCACACCCGGCAGATGTCTCTTGCGGATCGGGGGTTTCGGAGGCCTGCTCTCCCAGATTCTGTGCACGCAGAAGTCCGGGACGGAGATGTCTTTGACAGCAACGGCGAGCGGAAGATGGAACGAGTAGTGAGCGTATGATCGAGTGTATTCGATCGATCCCGGGAAGGCGCTATATATAGAAACGGAACAGACGCGACCCCTCGAATGAACAGACGTGACCCCTTCGAACGAACAGACGTGACGCCTCCGTAAGGACGAACAGGTGTGACTCCTTCGTAGCGAAAAGGCGTCGATTCATATGGGAACACACCGTTTCAATATATCAAAACTTTCAAGGCACGACGACGGACGCGACGCGCCCCCCCCCGCCCGCCCACGCACGCCAAGCACCGCGCACGCCTGCCCGAACCGCCCGCAGCCAGCCAGACAGCCACGCCAAGCCACGCCCGGCTCGGCGGGGGCGGCGGCGGCCGCGCCTGCGCGCGCGCGTGTGGTTCACTACTAGCCTCTCTCAACTTCTCTAGGGGATCAACCGGAAATCCACCTAATAAGTCGAGTCTATCTGTGCTAGGAATCCCATGTGGGACTAAACCATTAATGCACTAATTATGGGCCTAGACTAAATAGAATTATTGCTCCATTATGGGCTTAATAAAAAGTCCAATAATTCAACAATCCCCACCAAGTCTAGAGCTCATAAGGAACATTCAAATTATCTTCCTCTCGTTAATATACCGGTGTTTCGATGGAGACTGTTAAGTTGAACTTCCATCTAGAACAAAGGTTACACCTTATTCAAACTGAACAATGGACTATGCCTTGAATTGTCAGTTTTGTGCGAAAGAGGTTTTGCCAAAGTCCTTTACCGATACTAGGTTGCCAAAAAAAAATCCCCTCTGTTTGAAGCATATAAGTCATACTTCTGGCCCATTCATGAGTATCTAGAGATCCCCACCATCTCATAGACTGTGACTAGCGGTTCGAACTCATATAGGTGTGTTCTTTAAAGATATCTTGTAGGACGATATCTTTGCTTCTCATAAGCCACTATGAACACATTAAGGTTAATGAACCAGCCTGCCTTACAGTTCTCTAGGAAAGAAGTACATCTGAGATAGACCAGTCAAGGGTCTTTCCTCTCCAAACTGTCACTAGCTTGTTTCACCATTCTACTTCACGGGATCTCCGATCACATAGAACAGGTTACCGCTATGACAGCCTATCAAGTGGGTCTCAAGCCCATCTCACTCGATGCACTGTTTATCACATTACGTGATAGTCCCTTGGTAAATTGATCTGCCAGATTTTTAGATGTATGGACGTAGTCCAACGACATAACTCCGGAGTTTCTCAATTTCTGACAGATTTCAGCCGCCTTTTCACATGCCTTGTGGATTTCATGTTATCCTTTGAACTGTTCACTTTGACTATCACCGTCTGATTGTCACAGTTCATGGAAATAGACGGTATTGGTTTTTCAACCATCGGTTAAATCCATAAGGAAATCATGAAGCCATTCAGCCTCAAGGCCGGCGGTATCCAAAGCTGTAAGTTCTGCTTCCATAGTTGACTTCGTTAAGATGGTCTGCTTGCAAGACTTCCAGGAAACAGCGCCACCTCCAAGTAGAAACACATATCCACTTGTGGCATACATCTCATCAGCGTCGGATATCCATGTTTGCATCACAATATCCCTCAAGTACTTTCGGGTACCCAGAATAGTGAATGCCATAGCCCGTAGTACCCTTCAGATAGCGCATTACTCTCTCAAGAGCTCGCCAGTGATCATCTCCCGGTTTTGACACAAACCGACTTAGTTTGCTCACAGCAAACGAGATATCAGGCCTTGTAGCACTAGCCAGGTACATAAGCGAACCAATGATTTGGGAATATCTCAATTGATCCCTTGCTATTCTTTGGTTCTTCCTTAATAGCACGCTAGGATCATAAGGCGTGGGAGCAGATTGACAATCGCTATACCCAAGCGACTCAAGATCTTCTCCACGTAGTGAGATTGCCAGAAGAGAGTAATCCCACCAGTGCCTTCTCTTTGTAGCTTGATGTTAAGAATAACATCTTTTACTCCCAAATCCTTCATCTCAAAGTTGTGGACAGAAAGTCCTTGACCTCCTTAATCACATTAAGGTTGGTCCCAAAGATCAGTATGTCATCAACATATAGACACAGGATGACTCCCTCGCCCCCACCATACCGATATATACACATTTGTCGGCTTCATTCACAACAAAGCCAGCCGATATCAAAGTCCTTTCGAACTTCTCGTGCCATTGCCTAGGAGCTTGTTGAGGCCATACAGGGATTTCAGTAACTTACACACCAAACTCTTTTGACCATCTATTACAAACACATCCGGCTGATCCATATAGATCTCCTCGTCTAACTCTCCATAAAGGAAAGATTGTCTTAACGTCCATCTGATGGACGAGAAGACCATGTGAGGCTGCCAGGGAAAGTAATACTCGAATCGTGGTCAAAACGAGCAACAGGTGAGTAGGTCGTCGAAATAAATTTCACCTCTTTCTGTGAATATCCCTTCACCACAAGCCTTGCTTGTACCTCTCAATCGTACCATCAGGCCTAGCTTTTTCTTGAACACCCATTTGCATTCTATGGGTTTGCACCCGTAAGGACGCTCGACCAGCTCCCAAGTACCATTAGACATGATTGAATCCATTTCATCCTTATTGCTTCCTTCCAAAGGTCAGCATCGGGGATGAAAGTGCCTCTTCAATGGTTCTGGGAGTGTCATCCACGAGGTACACAATAAAGTCATTTCAAAAGACTTTGCAGTCCTCTGTCTCTTACCCTTACGGGTGACTAGATTGTCATCCTCCTCTGGAATGTGCGGGGGGGTTCCTCATTTTGTGTTATCGGAATGAAATGCTCATAAGGTAATGTAGATTCATAGCTAGATGTGCTAGGTGCATTTTTGAAAGGAAATTCACTCTCAAAGAATGTAGCATCTCTGGACTCCAAAATTTGTACCGACCAACATGTCAGGTACTCCAGATTTTCTACCAAAAATCTATAACCCACGCTGTTCATAGCATAACCCAGGAAGATACAATCAACAGTTTTAGGTCCAAGTTTGCGTTCTTATTGATTGACACATTCACCATGGCCAAACAAACCCCAAGTACGCAAA